>PCFV01000323.1:0-24425 GCA_002812785.1 Phytophthora litchii | reverse complement strand
TAGTCCCCTAAGACCGGGGACTCGTGAACTGCTATTCACTTGGAGTTTGTATACTCCTGATAGCACGCTTCCTCTAAGCAAGGTGTTCGTGTGACCCCGTCACAGTATACGACCCCGTATAGAGTGGCTCCCAGCCATCAGTGACTTATCAATAGTCACTATTTCGTATGAGTGACTTACGTACTCATTTCCTGACAGATAGGGTACCATTTCATGTAACCCCGTTACACGTATTAATATATACCTCGTTTTGTAAAAATACATAATGATAGGTTATGGCAACGAAAGGTTAAACTTTCTCTGTATTGTTTTCATTTCACACATTGAAACTTTTAAGACCTTCTAAAGTTTTTAACTATTAAAATAAGTCACGCACATGGTCATTTCCACACTGGTTTCATCCGCCAAGCTCCACTATGACAAGAAACTACACGTTCCCTTTCGTTGGTCCAACAGACGCAATTCAGACTTACATCCAACACACACCCGGCAGGATTGTCACAAACCCGACATCTCCAGGCCGAATTCAACAAAATAGATCGTTGGTGCCTAGTCTAACAGCATATCAGATTTCTATAGATTAAAAATAACTCGAATAGTGAGTAAACCATTATGGTCATGATTCGCTTTGATGTGATTCGACTTAAAGGGTTCCTGAAAACATCATATTTGAAAACGGATCATGTTTTGTCACGTGGCTACCTTCTACATTGTATTGCCTTTGCATTTTGTCAGATCCAACGCATTCAAGGTGATTAATTCATTGAAGCGGACTCTCAACGACCATCACTCAGCAAAAATAATACAAAAGACTTTGGGCTTGGATTTTCAACTTCGGACGGTCTCTGGCAAATCAGAGAAACGAAAACCGTCGAGTGCCAGGTGCTCTTCACGAAAAAAGCGTCCGATCTTCTGCTTATAACGTTCAGCTCTAGTTCTACAGTTTCGACTAGCTCATGATCGCAATTACGACAAAGGTGCAACACGCTGTTGCCATTTGACATGGCTGCACTGTCGTGGACAGTCTGTCGACAATCGAGGTGACGATCACCAGCTCACCAGATGCAGAAGCGCTCGGTTGGTGTTCTCGCCATCTGGCGCCACCCCGAATCGCATTCTCTCGCAACCCAATGCACTTTTGAGCGCAGACGTCTCTCCACCATACGCTCGTGTCTTCCAGCAAGACTGCAAGCGTCTCAGCTTCGGCAACGCCCATGCACACATATATCAGCGAGGTGCCCGCAATAGAGGTACCTACTGTTTCGAGAGCCTTCCCGCTCTAACATTAGCCATGGGGTCCGCTAACATAGCGCGACATGCCTCGAATCAGCCGAAAATATCGTCCGACAAAGTTTGATTGGCTGACCGGCTGTTGCTTGGATCTGGGATGGTCCCCCCTGAAAAATCCGTTCCTGATAACCTGTCCAGAACGCATACTTCTGTAGCCATGCGGTCGGTGAGACGCCCCGCACTAGGCGTTTGTAAGGGCTCCACCTGCCACAACGCAGGACCTTCGAAACTGGATGTGTGCGTGGCGCCTGTCCTTCGACACATGCTCTGAAAAATTACCAGCGAGGACGCGACATATTACGCGCAGCAAAACTGCATACAACGGGCAAGAACGAGGTGGTTCTGCCCGGATTTAGCCGTCCAGACACTCGTTTTTCGCCCCTGCTGCTTTCTCTGCCAGCCAGCTTTGCCCTTGACTCGCTCCGCTGAGTTGAGCTAACCGACGCGAGCATCTCGGAAAAAGCAGAAGAGCCACCTGCACCGCTCAGGACTGGAGGCTCGAGCAAAAAAGCGAACGTCCGTCGCGTCCTGACCCAAGTGGCTTCCTCTTCCCGCGAGCCACTTGACCGCTTGCTGCCTCTGCATCTGCCAGACCCGCGCATTTGCTGCCCGAGCAGCCAGCGTTCAGGCCGACTCAACCGCAAACTTCCACTCGGTCACTCAACTCAGCCACTTGTCCGCAGGTCATCAGCACTCCAGTAGACATGGCAGCCGCAGCAGGCTCGCCAGCCGAGCCACAGCACGAACCAGCACCCGTGGACCCCGCGTCTGAAGGACAACAACTCGCTACAACTCAGCAGCAGACGACGCCGACCGAGACGGGCGAGCTGCTCGGTCGTGTGGCTACGGAGATCAGCCAGGCTTTCCAGTCGTCCCTTGTTCAGGTGCGTCCACACAAACAAGACGTTTGCTTGCATGGGTAGAGCGACGAGCACACGGGTGTTAATATGGAGCTGATGGCGCTGCAGTCGTAGCAACGTAGCGCTCGTTCCGTCACCAATCGCTCGACTCCTCGGAGCTCCTCGCCGAGCAGCACCTTCCAGATTTTCCAATGATGCAGTCAGCTCAAATCACTGACGATTACTATATGTATATGTTTGTTGTGACGATGTACGGTGCAGGTCGTGTCGGACATCGGCCGTGAATATGGTGTCGAGCCTAGTGCCAAGGTTGCATGGGTAAGTGCATTCGTCTACTGAACTTTCTAGTCGAAGATGGCTACCACCAACGGTGGACCATCATAGAGTTAGCCATATTGCACCAGTTAACTCAACGACTGGCCCGCGCAACTTGCGCCAAGGCCAGCGTCTTCCGCTATTGCTCATGACTGACTGATGTGATCTGCTGTCTCTGAACACTGGCTATGTCTATGAAGATGGAGAAAGGCGGTGCCGCTGTTGCACTATTAGCTGGCGAGCAGCTGCACGGGAAGGAGGACGCCGACGACACCGGCGAGCTCAGCGGCGACGTACGTCGCATCCTGCGCGAACTCCAGTCTTCACGGCTTCAAGTGCGTGAACTACAGCAACTCGTGGAAGAGTTACGCGACGAACAGCGGCTGTCAAAACAGCGTCTGGCGCTTTTTGGCACGCTGTCAACAAAACTGAAGCGCGAACTTGTAGACGAACGACTAGCGCTCATTGACGCCAAGAATGAAATTAAGGAACTACGACGCAGACGCAGTGGAGACGACACGGGATCAATTGGTGGTCGCTCTCCACAGTCTCCATCGTTGCAGGAGCAAAGCGACAACCCATGGAGCTCACCGAACAAGCCCATTACCAGCTCTGGAAGTGGAGCTAGTGGATCAGGTACAGCTGGTGGAGCTCCCACGGGCTCGAACCTCATGGCATTCAACTTTTACTCATCGGCAGCTTCCAGAGGTGAGGGTGACCAAGAGGGTGCAGATGATGAAGAGCCTCCGTCGCCGTCTTCGAGTACGCAGACACTCCGCAGCACTCTCATGGGTCAGTTTTTGCCTTCGTCGCTACTGGATTCGCCTCAAGTCACACCCAAACATGCCAGACCTTTTGCTGGAGACATTCTGAGTGAGGAAAAGGTACCACCTCCTGTTCCTGGGCTAAATGACAGTATGGAATCGCTGTCACTCGTTGCACCATCACTTGCTGAACAATCGACTAGTCCAACAGTGGAACACGATAAACCCGATGCTGGAGACGGGCATGACGAACAGAAGGAGACAAGCCAGGAGAGTGGGAGATTGTCAACGGTTGGTTCCGTGTCGACACCTTCAAGATCGGTGGTATCACCACTTCAACTGTCCGTACTGTCAGAACTGTTTGATGGCATCCCGGTTGAGGAGTTGGAATCGATTTTACAGCGCTTCGATGGTCAAGAATCCGCAGCAATCGATCACATTTTGCACACTCATCCGAGTTTCAATCCTGCGATTGGAGCTGGAGGAAGAGCAGAGAGCGGCAGCAGTCTGACATCGATGGCCTCGCCTTCGCCGTCCCGGTCTTCTTCGGTTGGCCACGGAAAGACGAGTTTGCACCGCAGTAGCAGCCAGAGTGGTCCCAGTGGACCTCCACCCGGCTCCTCGAGCAACTGGAAGACGGAGATTTGTATGTACTACATGCAAGGTAAATGCAACAAGACCCGGCGAACATGCTCATTCGCTCACGGTGAAAGCGATCTGGTTCGACTAAGTAGTTCAAGTGGCCCAGGCAGCAGCAGCAAGCATGCACCCAACTACAAGACTCGCCTGTGCCAAGCGTACGAGAATGGCACGTGCACGAAGTCCCGCCGTGACTGCCCGATGGCGCATGGTGTAAATGACCTGCGCGACGGTGGTTCTGGCAGCAGTGGTAGCGCCGGTAATCAGCAAATTTTACCTGCCGCGACTCCAAGACTGCAGAGCTACAAGACCGAGCTGTGCTACTACTTCTTGAAAGGCAACTGTAACTACACGAAGGAAGAATGCCGCTTCGCACATGGTCAAAGTGACTTGCGCACAGTGGAGAGTAATACTGCGCAGATAGCTGCAGCTGCAGCAGTCGGTGCTTCTGGTTTTGGCGGAGACTTTCCGACGTCACCTGTTCCACCACCACCGGCGGTCTCGATGGAGAAGCAGCTGCAGCTGCAACATCAGTACCAGCAGCAGTACCATCAGCACCAGCCACCAGCAATGCCACAACAACACCACCCGTTCCAACCGCAGCCACCTCCAGCTCAACACCAACCACAGCAACAGAGTTTCGTGCCTCAACACCAACTGCTGTTGCAGCACTCGTCGCGAGGATCGGGTGGCCAATTTGGCTTTCAGCACCAGCAGTACGACATGGCACAGCAACAGCAAAACCCGTACATGCAGCCTCCTGGTCAGTTTCGCTATCTGAAGAGTATGGAGGACAAGCGGTCAACGTCGGTTGGACGTCCACCGCGACGGGACTCTGGGTCGTCCTGGAGTAGTTTTGACGCTTCGGGTCTTCCACCGTCGGAGTATTAAAACATGGACTGGGTTGAGATGTCAAGCGCCATTTCCCGTGAGTCGATGTCTCGCCCTCCACTTTCGTGTATCCTCTGGAACGCACGTCCCGTTGCCGTTTTTGATTTGCATTTGCATTTCTGGAGTTTTGGATTGTGATATAGCCCCCAGATAGCTAGCTGCATGGTATGATATTTGATTCGGATTGCCACGACTTGGCTGCGCGTACACCCGCGCCTCCCGTCTGTCGCTCGAAGCGGACGATGAAGATGAAGTGAAGCTCAAGACTGAAGTCTGAAGATCAACATGGACACAAAAGCACAAGAAAAACAAGCAGCATCATGCATTCGCGAAGTAGTAGCAGTAGTAAGTACATTTGTAGAAAAGCAAGCGCTTGGGCGAACCCGCTCAATATATACGATAGAATGATGCCTGTTGCATTATCTGTTTCGCGTCTTCCGTTTGCTTATCCTCCATACAACACTTGCCATCAAGTTGCTTTCCATACGAAAGTCATTTACTCCATATCTTCATGAACATCAGCGCCACTCTGCTGCTGAAACGACGTGAAGCATGCGAGCAGGTCCTGAACATTCACCTGCACGGGCACAACAGCTCCGTTGATAACCATCCGCACGGTGCGGTAGTACCCACCGTCAGTGTTCTGTCCCTGCATAATTTGGTGCGTTTGGTGTTGCTCATCGTCCTCTTCCGAGCCTATCGAGCGCTTCCGCTTCGACACCGGAGTAACAGCGAGTTCACCAGCATCTAACCGTTGGTTTTGCGTGTATTCTCCTTGCACTAGCTGCGTAGTAGTGTGGTCGATCGTCTGTTTCAGTCGTCGACGTCTCGGTGGCTCGACCTTCTTGACGTACACGTAGACCTCACACTGGAACGACTCGTCCGTCTTGCGCTTGAGGTAATTCTTATAGCTCCTGGCGACACGACTCTCAAAGTTACTGGGCATGATCTCCACCAGTTCCGCCTGTTTCGAGTGGGCCCCCGGACGCATGTAGAGCGCCTGATCCTCACGCACATGACGCTCACCCCGAAAGTTTTCCAACGCCTTGTCCGTACACGCGTCCACCTTAGCACGGAAGACGTCCAGCCCTTCGGACAACAGAAACGAGAACGTGACAACCGTCAGGTGCTTGCGAGACGTGCGTGACACGTCTCCGATCTTGACCGTCAGTAGCGCCGTGGCCTCGTCCGGCACAGCTCGGCGGTCCATCTCGGAGCTCATGGACTTGTACTCCTATTTACGAGTGGTAGAGAAGCAGCTCGGTCTGTGATTGGTCGATAGTCGCACCCTTATTTATTCCAAGATGATCGATCCCAAGGTCCGTGACCTGTACAAGCGCTTCCTGCTCGTGGGGCGCGACTACCCGCTGGGTCTAAGTCACGTACGTGAGAAGGTCAAGACTGCCTTTTTCCAGAACCGCGAGCTGACGGACCCTGTGGCCATCAAGAAAGCTATCAAGCGAGGCCGCTGGATGGTGCGGGAGATGGTGGGCGTTATTCAACTCAAGAAATATCGCACGCTAAATAGTCGCTATACGTCCGAAGACCTGCGCGAGAAGTTGCGCGACATTGAAAACCGTCGAGTCTTTGCAGAACTCGATCGTCAGGACAATACCGACAGTAGTGATACTCGAGACGCTTGAAGTGACCCGTAGTTGCAACGATGAAGACAAATACGGCTGGATAGATTTTCTAGCCTCTGCTATCATTGCGTTTGATTTTCGTGAGTATGACATCTTGGTGTGTGTATTGGACACGACTTCCGATATACGCTCTATAAGAAGAGGTACTGTGTCCAGTTGAATTGAAGAGGGTTGCCGCAGCAGTCTCAGATACAATCTCTAGTCTGGGTCACAGATTCAGCGACGCGTAGTGCGACGTAAGAGAGAACAAGGCTCGCACGTGGCTAAATGTCGCTGTGGAAAAGCTCCGAAACTGTGACTTTTGAGCCGAGACACACATTTAACTTCACCAGCTTCTGTGCATTGACTTGTCCACTGCATTCGCCAAGACGTACGTTGACGCACTGCACAGCAAGTCCGAGGATCATACAGACGCTGCGCTGGAACAGGAGTTGGTACCGCGAATCGAATTGAGCTACTAGTCAGTAAGAATTGGCCAATCAGAGACCGAGAAAACGGTCGTGGAACGGCTCTAAGTTCAACATTTAGCTTTGTCTCAGCAGCAAAGTTCGAAGTTCGTCGTTGCATTGTGCGTGCAATGGCTCCAGCTGGTACGATCGCAGCCACCGACAGAGGCGACGAATTTCCCACCCTCCCATTTTGTTCTCGCACTGTCGGATCGCGGCGTTGCTACGTCTCGTTCACTTTAGCATTTGTCGGAGAAACGTGACACTTTCGGATTAAACTTGACCTCTTGAGACTGCAACACTCATGGTATTCATCTCGCTTGAAGATGTCGTCGGCGCGAGCAATTCTGCTGCATCTAACTACAGCAAGTCCGTGCAGTGCAAACTACCCAAGTCATCCACCCAGGTAGTGGTGACCCCAGGTTCTCCAGCCAAGCAGCAGAACACTCCGATTGCCCGTGCAGGACTCTTCCACTTGTCATCAACTCACCGAACTACTTCATCGCTGGCGTACTTTGTGCTCTATGTCTCGGACAGCGTCATGCGTCAGAAATGGGTGCTCAGTAAGACTTCTGCAGACCACGCGCAACTACGCAAGGGCATTCGTCGAGTAGGAAGCGGATGCAAGGATTCTGCTTGCTGTGGTCATTTACAGCGAATTATCAAGAGATCTCAGAGCGTTAGTACGCGATGGATGTGGGGCTCTACCCCACAATATGATCAGTGCAACGTGTTCCAGACATTCGTGACCGACTTGGTGCAGGCCGTCCTAGAACGTGAGACCAAGTGCGAGACCATGCAGCGGACACGACAACTGCTTGAGGACTTCCTCGACATCGCACAACAGCGCGCCTATGCTGTCGATCGAGTGCTCTTTCACGAAAATCCTGCAGTATCACCGACGATTGTTCCACTGGAGCCGTGCGAAGCCGGCCAAGACTGTTATGACGCGAGTGACGACAGCTCCGAGTGTCCGATCTGCTGTGATGATTTGGCCAACGACCAAACGCTGCGTCTGCCATGCAATCACAACTTCCACGCTGGGTGCGTGCGTGTGTGGCTCAATCTCCAACACACGTGCCCAGTGTGTCGTCTGCAGCTCGACAAGACCGTCATCTCGTACTAACACGTCAACCACTGGAGTAGATAACAATATGAAGTCAAGTAGTGTACATCCAAAGTGGCCAGCATTCATAGAGAGCAAGTGGCTTAAACTGTAAAGACAACCAAACACTAAAGTTCATCACACAAACTACTGAGTTTACTTCACTTGGGATTCGCTGAGCGCAGTGCAGATGAGTCTGATCAATGAGCATTTCTCGCTGGCACTGATGGAAGGAGAAGCTGACAGCCTTGGTCGATGATTTCTATAGGGTCGTTCTTCTTAGGTTACGTTGTAGCGAGACTATCTCGCTGCTTCTATTTCGCTAACTAGTTGCTGCTTCCCTCACTTGTGGTGCTGGTCTTCTCGTCCTCCTCGTAGTACGAAGTTCCGTACGCCAGGAAAAACTCCTCGCGCACTGCCACCTCTTTCCAAGTAACGATGTACAGTTGATTCAGGACGATCGTGCTTGTCGTGTCTTGCGGGTTCTCAATCACGCAGCCCGGTACAAGGATGCAGTTGTTGTAAAATCCGGAAGCGTCCCAATACACGTCTGCAGGGTATTCATACACACGGTCGTTTGGGAATCCGCCGACCGAGCCATCCGCGTCCACCAAGCCATCAAAAGGCATCAAGCGATGACCATACTGTGTTTGGAACTTGTCTACATCGCGCACTGTACCGTTGACGACAACAAAAGTCTCACCCAGCTCACCGCACCGTGCTACCTTGTTCAGCCCATCGTGATGCATTTCCTTCGTAATTCGGCGAACACCGAAAATACAGACAACTGAAAACGCCGGCCACGGGTGATCCGACAGGTTAAATAATCCCCTTCCAGCATTAGGGATACCGGAAACCGCGACACCTACAGTGCCATTATCATTTGTCTCCTGATATGTGATTGTTTTCAGGTCAACCTTTTTGAACTGTAGCTTCGGGGGCTTCGGAATTCGTCGCTTCACTGCGGCCAGCTCAGCATCTGTTAGGTCCGAGTGAGGAGAATTTGAGGCTTCACTTTCAGTGACAGGAGAAGAAGAAGCACTAATGCTCTCCAACTTTCGCTTTTTCCTGGATTAACGAGAGTATTCAGGTTAGTACTAGTGTAATCGCAGTCACCTAACAGCGCAGTATAAACGTACTTTGCTTCCTTGTCGAACACCGACGACATCTTCATCTGCCGAGAGATCATGCTTTTCATAGCTGAAGAGTATGCCTTCATCGGATTTCTTGATGCAAGTACCTTTTGACAGAGCTTCACCATGTGTACTGACGGGTTCGCTACCATGTGATGGCGGCAACGATTGCACAGTTCTTTTGCAATATAGCAGAGATCGGATTTAACCTTGACTTTGGCAACCATTTCACGCGCCATTGTATCCAGCTTGAATACCTTGGTAAGTTCCGCAACAAGTTCATTGGTTCTCACCTTAGACTCGTCTTCAACAGATTTCAGGATCGCATCCGTAGCAGGACTATTCGCAAACTGAATTGTCTTCACTCGTCTGACCTTGCCAAATACAAACGCTGAGGGGTTCTGACACTTCACAAATTCCATTTTCATCCACATGTCGTCTAGTAATGAGCGATCAATGTCGGACACTGCACGCGCTGCTGTTGGATCAAGGTCCCATGTACACAGGAATGCATCACGCAATAATGCCAAGGAGTCTTTTGCGCGTTTTCTCTTCCCGGAGTTTGAGTTTGACGAGGATGTAGACGCATGCAGCAACCATGGCATCATCGATTTGGTGTAATGGTGCAAGAACATTTCACCGCCCCGCCTACCTCCTTTCTCGGACGGATCCCAACTATTGAACCCGAAATACTTCGTGTTCAAATCGAGGACTGCGTCCAGTTCCTCCGCTTCTTGAGGTGAGGCACGCCCAAGATAAATTTCCCATGGCCCTGGCTGAATACTGTGCTTCTTCATAAAAGCCAGAACCTCTGGAGGTGCTGAGGGCTTGACGGGTGATGACGACGCATCGGACACTAACGATACCTCCCGTTCTAACATCTCGAACGTCTCATCAATTTTGAGCATGGCGTCGTATTTTGAAACATTCTCGTCTTCTACAGGCACCGAGTACTGCAGTCCCCACTTGGTCCAGAATTCAAATACTGCTCGAAGATTCGGCTATAATGCAAGCAAATATTTGTGTCAACATTTATCAATTCACTCACACACACAGATGCAAACAATCGCATAGATACGTACATTATGTTTCGCGTCGCCTTTCAGTTTTTGCGCCAGCTGGAACAGAATCTTTTCTAGGGAGAGCACCAGTGCCGCCTCGCGCATCTTCGCATTACGCTCCTTCTGTGGGAAATTCGCACGCACTGACTTTACTACATCGTGCACAACGTACACTATACTCGCTCGTGCCTTCGAAGACTGCATCACATCCATTGTCTGTGCTAATTTTTGACAAATAGCGTGATGTAAATGTTGATGACGAACAATAAATTTTGAACAAGCCTGTAAAAACGGACATGAGACCAGACATTGCTCACGCAACTGTCAGTTTCGTCACCATGACAAACAACAACACAACTACAAACGCACCTGAATCGCTGAAGGCTTCGTATCCAATTGGTCCATTAGCAAGTCAAACTCCAACATCGGGTCACCAAACGTATGCGAGATCGCTTTAGCAGTAGATTCCAGCTCTTCCATCACTTTCATCCTCTCATGGAGTTTCTCCTCCATCTCCAAATTCACTTCCGACACAATAAACCCAATCACCACGCCATCTCGATCTGTGCACAGCGATTTAATAGACTCTGGACTTGCTCCTACAGACAAAACCATCGCCACATCAGTACAACCATCCAACTACTGTCTTTCTTCTATTCCATCCACATACCGTTCTTCCGTAGTCGATGCAGACACTTGAGTCCTTTCAACGCTACTGGCACCAGCAGATACAGCGTAAAGTTAAACGTGGAGGCCACAAATTGCACACATAGTGCGCACTCGTGCTTTTTCATGTAAACTTTCATCTCCTCAATGTTCTTCGCAAAGAACTTGCAGAAGAATCCCTTCTGAGGGATGGCGGACAGTTTAGCCTTGGTTCCAACTGCCAGACGGCGCGGGAAGTCCCGCAGCAGCGAGCGCTTCTCGGCCGGTAGCCGTCCCACCAAATCGATGGAGCGGCCTTGAAATTTGACATCCAGCCGCCAGTTATCGCTCATTATCGGCGGCCAGACGGGTTTGCGACGTGGGTGAGATGCTTAAGGTCCTGTGGAACTTGTGGGCAGAGCTGGAACGAGCTGGAGAACGCGAGACACGACTTTGGCAACTTACACAGCTCGTACGGAGGCTCTACGCTGAGTCCAAGCACCGCACTCGCAATGGAGGACGCGCAGACACAAGGACTTGAGACTTGGAGGCTTGGAGGCGAGAGCGGAGGCACACAGACACAGCGGGAGAGGTCGACGCGAAGTGCTTCCTTCGCCGCAGACTTGATAGAGGCGCGCGGTGAGATGCCGATAAATGGGCGCGAGAACGACTGCTTGGCCACCCAAAACCCGCAGAGTATAAAATGGAGTGTGTCCGGATTGGCTGAAATTGCCATTTTCGAAGCGTTCAAGCCGATGATTGGATGAATTGGGAGAGGGCCACTGCACACCAATTTCACATCAAGCCATCTGATGATCTGAGGATGTGCCTGCCATGCATACAGAGCGCTAGATATCGCCAGTAAATGGGCAGGGAACTTCCCAGCGTGCCACTTGCTGTTAAACATACCGGGAAGGCATATGCGGATGATGTCTGCACTTTCGTTCGCAACACCAGACGTAGTCTCTCCGCAAGGTGACAGGATGGGAATCGCGTGCTCAAGGCAATGCTCTGCAAGCGAGTCGAGCGAAATCGATTGCATTGGCGTCTGCTTTTGCCCAAAGCGTAGTTATGAGACCGTTTTGTTTGGGCAGATCGACTGTTGACCACTAGTTTGGCTATTGCGACCTGGATGCGACCACGGAATAAGCTGTTTCTGTTATGACGGCCCATGAGGTTTACCCCGAAGCTCCTCAAGGTGCAATCATAACAACTGCAAACAAGATGAGGCGCTGTCAACGGCTGGCAGGCAGTGACTGACTGCGATGTGGTAAATCTGACTGCAGCAGTCAAATTTACCACATCGCGTTCAGTCAACTTGCTGACGAACTGGAGCACTGGCTAAATTTCACACAAAGCAAATCGCATTCCCTGGTTTAAAGCACATGGAGACTGCATGCATTAAGGCAAAACTACAATTGGTGAGAAGCACAGGAACTCGGTTTGAAGCAAAGTGGCGCGAAAAGCCCATAAAGATCGCCAAAAGTGTCTCACGAAGATCGCAAAGCCAGTTCGCGCCCACCTCAGTCAAGTACGTGGCACTTGCAGCGATTCGATCGACTGGAGCTGGTTAAAGCTCACTGCTCGGCCTGCGAGATGCCTCGGATGATCCCCTCAGCCGTGCCCAGGAGGTTCACGGGAGACTTGCCGTCTGTGATGAGGTAACCGCTCAGTCCCAGCGCCTCCAGCATCTTCACCTGGCCATCGGGACCTGCGCGTGCCAATGCCACCAGCGTGTCCTGACCGACGCTGCTCACCATTTGCTGGAACTTCTCGGCTTCAATGGCCATGAGTTCGCGCTTCTTGTGTACCTCCACCTCAGCAAGTCGCTCAGCATGCGCCACACTTAGCATTTGATCCTCCTTGATGCGGGCCACATGCGCCTCGTGCTCGATCCGCTCAGCCTTCGCACGCAGCTCCGCCTGCCGCACGGCTGCCTGGCCCTCGATTTCCGCTGCCTGAGCTTGAGCCCGCGCACGACTCACGGCGGCGGCTTCTTCTTCTACTGCTTTGCATTCGGCTTTGAGTTGGACGAGGTTCTTGCGTGCTTGTTCCGCGCTAGATTGGTTCTCAAGCTGCTGGGTGAGCAACTCTCCTTTAGCGGCTTCCTCCTCCTTCATGGCAATGGCCTGAGCCCGCGCTTCCTGTGACTTCGTCGTGATCTCAATGGCCAGCTGCACAGATTTCTGGAGACTTTCACGAGTGAGTTGGTCAACCGGTTCTGCCGACTGAATATCGACATTTGTGATGCAAAGGTTATTCGCGGGGAAGATCAGTTCATCGCGCAGCTTGTTATCCTCATCGAGGCCGAAAATGGACGTGCGGATGATCTGCGCGCTGTGTTTGTGGAAGTGGTCAAAGTTCTGTATAGCCACCGCTCCGCGAATGCGTGAGGCCAGCGTCTTGCAAGCGTCACCAGTGAAATCTTTGACATTGAAAACCTTAGCAGCGTCTGCAGGCTTTGATGGATCAACGCGAAAACGCCAGTTATACGCGATGGTGAGCGACAGTCGCGCATGGTCTGACGTCTCGACAATGATTTGGTCACGCATGAAATCTGGCCCTAGCTGTAGGCACAAGGTGCGGATGACATTTGGTTCTTTTGGCACGCCACCAGAAAGGCGGAGAACTGTGAATTGCTCGTCAGGTTCCAGCATTACAAGTGTTGGTCCGAACAAGATGCGCGACGATGTGGTCTTGTAGTCGTAGACTTGAATGCCAGCATTGTGTGGTACTTCAAACGTCACCACACGAGTTGGGTCACGAGTACGCGTGGGCATCGATTTATCCCATGGACCAAGGCTTGCAGTGAATTTGTTCGACTGGGTGGGGTCAGTCACATATGCAGAGCCTCCTGCTTGGCACGACAGAAGCTCTTCTACTGCTGGAGGCAAGTACTTCTCCCAGAGCTCTTCCGTCGGTTGGAGCATCACAGTTTCACCTTTCACGGCTCGAACATGGCCAGTCTTCCGTTCACGCACATACACACCTTCGTTAATGTCGAGCGGGATAGCACGTCGGGTTTCCAATACTTTTACTTGGATCGGAGGGATGTACTCGCGCGGACCATACACCATCCATCGCTCGCCAGCCTCGCGTCTGACCTGACCGGGTATCTTTTTGATAGGAGAGTTACCACCGTCTTCGCCTTCAGGTTCACTCTGTTTCGGATCGGGGAGCTCTACAAACGTCTCAACTGCCTGAAGTAAGACGGCTTCATCGTCTGCTAGCACGCAAATATCCTCAACGCGACCATTTTCCAGCTGCTCACCAGGTTGCAAGAAGAAGGTGGCTTCACCCTTGCGCAACTCACGCGTGCCACGACGTTGCACACCGTTTACTACAGGGTCCACCACAATGCAGTACTGACGGTTCGTAAGAATGGTGACGCTCACGTATCCGAGAATCTCTTCGTGTACGTCTTGAACGTGCGTCTCAGTCGTCTCAGTCGTGATCAACCACTCTTCACCAGCGCGACGCGAGGTGCCGTACACGTCTTTGAATGTGCGCAACGCACGTAAATGGAGTGCTGTATCCAGCGTTAACACATGGGCTTGCAGCGTCTCGACGTGCACCTCATCGATATGCGGGAGATATGCACCCGGTGTGCGCACAAGCCACTCTTCTCCAGCGTCGCGTTCAATGCCTTGCGAGTCCGTGCACTTCTTCTCGGCACGAAACTTGATGGCTTGGTTCTTTTTGACCACGACCGCGTGCACGACAGTCACGATCTCCTCCTCTGCACGCGGGTAGTAAGTGGCCGGTCCAACAAAGAGCCACTCGTCGCCGGCCACGTACTTGTCAACTTTACGCGTGGCTCGGATGCGAAGCGCCGTATCTACGGGCACGACACGCAGCTCCCGGATCTCACCAACCTGCTCTTCGCCTGGATAAAGGGGAAAAGGTTCGGGGTATTTGTCGAAGATGCGAAACTCGATCTCGCCGTGCTTAAGCTTGGCCTGGTCGAAGGCATCACGCACGATCTTGCCGTCCTCTGCGCGAACTACGGGGTTGCGCACCTCAACGTAGTGTTGGGCTGGTAGCACGATCATGTTCTGTGGAGGCGTCATGACGTGCTCGTGTTCTTGACGTGTGTACGTGAGAGGACCAGCCAGCACGCGCGACACATTCGAGTTGGTGTCGAGGACGTGCACGTACTTGTAAGGCGACAGGCGGATCACGCGAGGGCCTCCATCGTTGTTGTTGGCCATGCTGAGCATTCTTGAGACTTGGTGAAAACGTAGCAAAAGTCGGAACGAGAGGTATCCGATAACCATTGCGATCTTCCAGTTCAACCCAGGTTGAAGAGACATGGGTACAACTTTTACCAGCAGGAAACATGAATCAGCTGTGCGATTCTCTCTCACAAGTCCTCGATGGCCAGATGTACTTGGGATACTCGATGTGGCATCTGCTGACCCAAAAAGGTTTGCCATTTGCAGTCGTTGCTGAGAAGTTTGCGGACTGTTTCCTTGTCAGGTGCGAATGCCTCAACCATAGTTGTCTCTGTGGTGGAGGCAGGCGCTCTCATATCGTGCAAGGACTTTCGAGTCTGCCACTTGCCTGTCGCAACTTTAATCCATTCGCTGTCATCGGTGTCTTCCAACGATTTCCATGCAACCTGCTCGAATGGAGGGGTTGGAACTCGTGTTCCTACCGAAAGGGTTGAATGTAGTCTGATCCCTGCGACGATTTTCGGAGCTTTTTGTCTTCGAGACCTCTTTATCGACTTGGGAGTTGTTTGAGGCGCTGATTCTACCGTGTTGTCTCTCTTTGATTCCGCTGCAACAGCTTTCTTCTCTTCTCTTTGGTCTTGACGTTTTTTGCGGTATTCGTCCATTTCGACAATCACATCTTGCTTTTTCTGTTCAACAATTTCGAGCAGGAAGGTCTCACGTTCCAAGACTGCAATGCAAACAACAGCAGTACATATTAGCTGTCCGTTACAGCAAGCTTATGAAATGGGCTGATATGCATACTTACCCAGCTTTTTCTCAAGCTCCTTTAGGATTATCGTGTGCTGCTCCGAAGAACCGTGCCGGGCAATATCTAATGCTGATCCAGAGGTATAGCAATCCTTCGTAACCGAGGTATCGTAGCGAAGTAAAAGCTTAACCATATTCGTGCATTCGTGGGTCACAGCCCACCGTAGTGCTGAGTTACCGGTTCTATCTACCGGATCCGTTTGAGCTCCACGCTTGAGAAGCAGTTTGATCACTCGCATTCGCTTGTTGCGGCAGGCTACGATGAGTGCAGTCTCGCGAAGCTGTAGCAAAGGTTATTGCAGTAACATTTGACACCGAAGAGAGGACAGTGCGAGAGACTTGTTCTCACCTTTGTTACAGCGTTGATGTCAGCCTTGTAGTAGAGCAGCAGACGCAGCAAAGCAAGACTACCGCACTGCAACCAGCAAAAGTGAACATTAGCGTGATTTAAAACCAACAAAAAGTATGCTTGATCGCACTTTGCTCGCGTGCACGATAGGAGGGGTGCCAAGACCGTCACACCCGCTCAAATTGTAGCAACCCGCATGCAAAAGGGTCCTACATCGCAGTTTAAGCCGTGAACTTCTCTCACTATCGGTCCATCACCACCGTATCATGATCACGCACCAGATCACGAAAATACCCTGGGGGTATAAGCCATTGTAGGAGTACTTGCGCACTTGTTCAGCTAGGAGAAATTGCTCGTAGTCAAAATCGTCATACCGATCGCTGTCTTCATCATCCATCTTCGAAGTAAAATCTCACACTTTGGCCACTAAAAATATTTTAGTGCCGACGTTCGTATTTGAAAATAAACAGGTGAAGATTCAACACGAAATGAAGGCGTCTGTGGTGTCACGATTCTAATGCATTTATGTTTCTTCACCATCCTGCAAAACCATACACAGTGAAGGTTAGAAAATTGTGAGAGACCCACTGTACATGCATTAGCAATCGTGTCGTAAACGCACCTCGATGTCGTCGTCACGGATTCGAATTCGTCCCACTCGTTCGCGCTTAATTGGTGGCTCACTACCGTTTTGTACACGCTTTAGTGAATCACTTCGTTCTCGCTTAACACCGGATGAACTGTCGTTGGGAACCTGACGGTCAGTTTCCACTTCTTCGGCTTGCTCTTTTTTCACAGATTCATTTTCAGTATCTCCAGTCTTGGGTGCTGAGGCTGAGGCATCCGTAGTGTCCTTGCTCGCATCCTTGGAGTCAATACCAAGGATGCCCTTGACCAACGCACCCGTACCATTTACCGCCAAGTTCAAATGGCTCACGCTAGCCTTCATCGCAGCGCGCATCGTTCGCCAACAAACCATTTCATCCTTGTCTGGCCAATACTCTTCTTCGATACCATTCTCAGGGTCCCATGCTTCTTTAAAGCGGTCCGTGTACGCGGTCAAAGAAACCTTGGTGGCTGCCACATCATAAAAATCAACATCAGATAGACAACTAACCTTAAATGGGACAAATTGAACTGCACCTCTTTCTTTGCCCTTGATCTTCTCCAAGATTTGCGAAGGCTTCGAGCTCTCCGACAGAATCTGCTCCAGCAGGGGCGACGTTAGCTGGCGGCGAGCGCGCTTCACCGGTTTAGGAGCAGCAGAAGAATCTTTTTCTGATGCAGACGGATATTTTTCATATTCAGGACACTTGTCCTGCTTCCACTTGACCCAATTGCGCTCGCGCTCTAGAACGTACGATACCATTTCATTAAAGCCTTCCCCATCAGAAGGAGTTTGCTTCAACAGCGCAACTACGCGCTCGGTCAAGTCGGCAAACTTAGTCTTCGGTGTGGTGCTGCCGGCAGGCGGCTTTGCTCTCGCCAAGTCATTGAACAGGATCAGGAACTGAGTTAGCATGCATTCGCGCAGGATCGGGTCACGAAGTTGTAGTCTGAAGAGACGACTGTTGGTCAAGTATTTGGGCTGGAAAAAGTGTTCATGGGAACCCTGTTCTGTCACGCCCTTGCTAGCATCGAAATCAGACTCCTGCATCGTGACATCTGCCGACTGAATGGGACCCCCACTCAGGTCTCGTGAGCGCTCCAGGTCATCTGGTGAGAATGCATTGCCTTCAAACGCTGCTAGCACCACATTCAGTTCAGTGAACTGCGTACAGTTATACAAAATAAAGTTAGTATCATGCATCGAAGCAAAATGCAGCCGATCATCGCACGTACAAACTTTTCCCAGTTCTCTGCTGACTGGGTGACCATTTGATGTTCGCGAAAGAAACTCTGTAAATCCCAAAAGGTGCGATAGAGGTTGTAGTCGATGGGGCCAACATCAGCGCTAGGGTCATTGTCAATCTGCATAAAAAGTATACATTATCAGAATAGTGAAAACAATGCAGTCTGAATGCAATCCTGAGGAAAGGTCTGCTACCAACCTGTAAACCAGACACAGCTTCAGATGCCTTAGCGACATCCGTCGCTTCAGCCAAGTCGAATGCATCTTCATCTTCGAAAACCGTGACATTGGTCACATTGGCTTTGCCCGTCAGATTAACTGCCGAGCGCTCAGATAGCGCGAATGTGAACGACAAAAACACCAAGATCTTGCCACAGAACACACTGTTATGGGTCTTGGAGAGGCGACGTAGCAGAGCGTTGCACATCCGCAGCAGACACAACGATGCCTTGGTGGTACGGCCTTTCTCAGCTATAAAGTCTGGCTGCTCGATACAAAACGACGTCAGTCAGTCATCGTAATTCACCAAGAAAACCGTAGTAAACTACACACCGTTGTAAGCTTATCCTTGCGGGACTCAAGCAGTTCCCACACCTTCTCGCACGTGTTGATGGTTTGACCCTCCATCAGATCCTCCAGCACCTTGTAGGGAGTGCTATTGACCAGGAAGTGGCTGGTCACGCCGGCGATGCACAGATCCAGTAGGGCCGGGACACCCACGCTGCTGGGCGTGGCATGAGCCTCCGTCATGAGCTTCCAAGACAGCTTCTCTACCACCTTCTGAACCGCCATATCCAGTACACTGTGGGTGAAATCCTGTGGTCGCGGGGCCTTGAGCACGGTCTCCACGGCCTCGAGAGTGTGGCGGTGCAGCCGATCTAGACGCGAGAGCGCATCATCGCGCGCGAAAAAGTCGGCGATCGATTTCTAGAAGATGAAGTAACGTGTGTTAAAGATACATGGAGTCGACGAGGGCATGGAGATAGGAGGGAAGCGCACCTCTGCGGTTTTAGCCAGCTCGAGCGCCATTTTGGTCGAGATATGTGGGCTGAGCTTGGTCGTAATTTGGCGTATTTGTATGACACACCATGTTTACGTAAATACAGGTGGTGCACACTAAATACGTTGTGGTCGATCGTGTCGTCATTTTTTTTTTTCAACTTGGAGTAGCAGTGCATGCATTACATGTACTGTTTGCAGGGTTGTTTGCAGCCTTCCCATCTCGTACTGCTGGTGTCTTTTACTTTTCGGACTGCAGATACGGACAGATCTTTCAGCCAGATGGAGCGGATGGGCTTCATGCGAAGCACTGCTTCAGAATCAGCGCGATATCCTTCGGTTGTCTGCTTTAATGCACATCAATGAGCCACATTCTACTCAGGAAACACGGTAGTGCTTTCTATCTAATCAGCGGTAGTCTCCATCTTGTCGAACGCTTGCGTAAAATACAGCAAATTGCTGGCACTGAATGCACCAATCCATTCATTACTGACTAACTGACAGCTTGTCAACAGGGATTGGTGCAATACTTCACAACCAGTCACGACGGCCTGCTGTGGCTGCCGCACGAGTGTGGGCGCGTGGCGTGGCCTAGTCTCCGCGGACTGCAAGCGGGAGGTGGCACTGCGAGTTGTCAAGGTTGCTCAGATCTTGCACTGGTCGGAATGCCGTGTCCCATGGATGGTGGAGCGCGCACGCATTAGATTGAGGAGCAGCAGACAGTGCCAGGCAAAGCCATGATTTCCCTTTGCTAGTAGTACTGCCACCGACTGCAGTAAACATTCGTTGCACAGCAGAATCCATTTGGCTGAAGTGTGTAAGATGACATGTCGAGCATAAGCTCAGAATCCGAGTCGGATACTTGGATACTTCCTGCAGAATCTTCGGCCAAATGAGTATATTGAAGCCAAGTTTAAAAATCGCCCTGGCTTTGCATGTAAGGACAAATGACAATGCAGAAGATTCGCAATAGACACGCGCAAAAACCTCGCAGGAATGATTGTCGACGTCCATTGACGTCAGCCAAGGATGGTGTTCACACTTAGCTCAGCACCACACTTTCATTCCCGCTCAAGTCAAGTGTCGTCCAGAGTAGAAGCGAACGCGATGGTCCAGCATTTAACTCTCAATTCCAGCGCTAGAACTGCATACGGGTCCGTGGCGACGGATACGCCCAAGAACGTTGCGCCGAGCCCTCGTCGCCGCCTCACGCAATGGTATATCAACATGGCACTCATAAACTTCATCGAGTTCGCAGCCGAATCCTCTCGTGGTGTTGTTCTGGCCACACTTTTCCTCTACAACAAATCACTGGGCGGAGACTTGGCGTTCATGGGGCTACTGACGTCGCTCTTCTCGGTGGGACGTCTCATCTCGTCCACAGTTTTCGGCTGGATGTGCGATCGCTATTCGTTTCGCTCCGTGTATCTCGTGTCGTCGGGTATTTGTTTGCTGGGCAACCTCATCTATCTATTGGCCGATATCCACGTTGCAGATAGCCTGACAGTACTAGCTGCCAGTCGATTCATCGTTGGCTTCGGTGCTGGCAACCGTAGCGTCTGTCGTGCCAATGTCGCAGCCATGACCACCATCAACCAGCGCCTGCGCTACCTCACAATCCTGGCGACTGTCGTGTTTCTCGGGTATGCGCTAACGCCAGGACTCGGGAGCCTCGTAGCAGATGTGGACGTGTTCTTCTGCGGTATGCACTTCAACAAGTTCACGTCGCCCGGAGTGGTCCTTGTGGTGTTCAACCTGTTGACGATCTTTGGTATGCTAACTACGTATGATCCGTCCATCGGCATTCACGATGGTCCGCTTGAGTCCCCGAACACTGCTGCCACGAAGAACACGCTGTCCGACTTGACGTCCATGCCCGAACGCATTGTGAACATTGGTGCCATGGTATTTATTTTCCTCAATTTTAACGCGCGTGGCATTCTGTCGGTTTTCGAGACGGTGAACATCCCGTTGTTCCTTCAGGTGACTGGTAGCGATCCTAACAGTGTTGCCGCTGTGGTGGATGCTTCCAACTTCCAGTTTTACTTGGGTCTGCTTGGTCTCGTGTCGTACTTCTCGATTGAATACTTCCGCAAGAGTATGACAGATGTCAACTGGGTGCAGCTCGGATTCATGTTCTTGCTGTTGGGCAATGTGCTGCTAGTGGTTATGCCAGCCTCATTGTCATTTGGCCGCCTGGCAATTGCTGAACTTTTGGTGTGGAGCATTGGTTGTCCGATCACAACCGCGGTTGTTGTGGCTGCCTTCTCCAAACTTCTTGGTGGACGACCGCAGGGTACGCTTATGGGCTTACTCGGTTCCGCTGGTTCCGTTTCGCGAATCATTTTGCCGCTGCTGCCCGCTGCCATTCCGACGTTGACTCCTGTGTTCATGATCAACATCACGCTCTGTGCACTCAGCGCGGCACTATTGTACTGGTACAGTCGGGTCGTGTACAGGACGAAGATGGCTTTGTTGGCTGATGTTGAAAATGCGTATCGGGCAGTATCACCGCCGAACGATTTACGGTCTCCTCTAGGATCTGACAAGGTGGATTTTGAAGACAACTAAATCTAGTTATATATATTGGGATTGAATTGAGGAGTGCGAGTTTCGAAGTGGGGGTATTATACATGTAACGAGCGGAAACTGCATCGCAAGACACATCGCACGTTATGAGATTCAGATTCCGTTTCACCGATCGCTAGTCGCCTCTCGTGCTGGAAGGCCATTTTGCGATCTATCATGACAAAATACTCCACTGTGCCGCTGCGTGATGACAGTCCAAATGTATCGTACGGCACGATCGAATGTGAGAAGAACACTACTGCAACGCGAACAGCCCAATGGTATTCTAACATGGTCATGATCAACTTTGTGGAATTTGCTGCTGAGGCATCCCGAGGTGTGGTGTTGGCCACGCTCTTCCTGTACACCAAGTCGCTAGGTGGAAGTTTGAGCCACATGGGGCTGATGACATCCCTCTTTTCGGTCGGGCGACTCATATCGTCAATGCTGTTCGGGTGGATGTGCGACCACTACTCATTCCGCTCGGTATATCTCTTGTCCTCCAGCATCTGCCTCGTGGGCAACATCGTGTATTTGCTCGCGGAGGGCTGTGCGACCGGGAGTTTAATTGTGCTATCTACAAGCCGCTTCATTGTGGGGTTTGGCGCTGGTAACCGCAGTGTTTGTCGTGCAGATGTGGCTGCGATGACTACAGTCAGTCAACGACTGCCATACATGACAATTTTATCTACCGTGGAATTTCTTGCCTATGCGCTAACACCAGGCCTTGGCAGTCTAGTGGCCAACACTGACACGTTCATTCTCGGCATCCACATGAACCAGTTCACAGCACCTGGTGTAATTCTCGTCGTGCTAAACATCGCGTCTATCATTGGTATGCTCTTGGCGTACGATGCGTCGGTGAAATCTCATGATGGCCCGAAAGAGTCTAATACAAGAAACCAGACCAGTCAAGTGCAAAGCAGTACAACTAGTCTACCTGACCGCATCATTTACATTGGTGCTGTTGTATACATTTTCCTGAATTTCAACGCGAGAGGTATGCTTTCAGTGTTCGAGACGGTGAACATCCCGCTGTTCCTGGAAGCGACAGGTAAAGACCCGAGCACCGTGGGTGCTGTCGTGGAGGCCTCTAATTTTCAGTTCTACTTGGGTTTGCTTGGTCTAGTGTCGTACTTTTCCATCGAGTACTTCCGCAACAGCATTTCGGATGTGAGCTGGGTACAGTTGGGCTTTCTTTCGTTACTCGCAGGCAACGCAGTGCTAGCAGTAGTGCCCGCCGCAGGCCTGTCGATTGGGACTCTCGCGGTAGCAGAGATGTTGGTGTGGAGTGTGGGTTGTCCGATCACAACTGCAGTTGGTGTAGCGGCCTTCTCGAAGTTGCTGGGAGGGCGTCCACAGGGCACGCTCATGGGGCTGTTTGGTTCGGCCGCTTCCGTCTCACGCATTATATTGCCCCTCATCCCCGCGGCCATCTCGGCACTGACCCCCGTTTTTTGGATCAACATTTCGCTGTGCGTGATGAGTGTGATGCTGTTGTGGTGGTTTAACCGCCTCATGTACAAAACGAGGATGGACTTGCTGATGGACACCGAAAAAGCTTATCCCCCCAGTGTCGTCGTCGCGAAAGACCAGGTCTAACTTCAACAGTACGAATATGCTTCAGACCGCAGCACATTGGTAGATGTACTGCCAGAGTCATTGCAGCAAACGGCTAGCCCAACAAACACTATTGACCTGAAATACACGTTTCTTGCTAACTAGTGCAGTGATCTCTCACTTGCGCTCTCGAACCTTGCAGTTGTCACATGGGGCATCTATGCTTTCAAACAGAAGCGGCATTGGAAGCGCAACAAAACAATGCGCCTTCGTACATGGAGCTCTGGTTTGGAAGGAGCCACTTCGCGAAGTAGGGGTAGCTTCAAGGGGGACTCGTGTCGGCAGAGATTCATGCGATGGCGGTTGATATGGCGCCTGGTCTTGCAGCCTGAGCTGAGCTCCTCATTTGTGAGCGACAGCAACTGCGTCGAGGGCAAAACGTGTCCTTCAAAGTTTGCCCTCAACAGGTGGTAAAGGCCGGAACAAGGAGATGGATGGGAGGCCGGAACAGCAAAGATACTTTTCAAGGCTCTAGCTTACAGTCCTTACTGTGTAGACGTGCTCAACCATCTGCTCGCCGGACCTCCCTGGTATTACCAGTGGTAACTTGCCAATGGTGAGCTGCACCTGCATCGACACCTTGGAGTCGACAACCTCTTCGGACCGAAGTTCGGTGGTAATCGCCGCTGTCGTCAAAGAAGACCTTCATGCACGTGGCTGAGTCTATTGAGTAGCATCACGAAGAAACCGAAGCAGCCATCGTAGAACATCGGCTAGCAGCTTATGGCTTGGCAGAGATAATGCAAACAGACGCGTGGGACGTAGCTTGTAACTTGGGGCAGATGGCACTCAAGATTCGCTGAGGTTGCTCCATCAACCAAAAGCTTGTCGCACTAACAGCCTCCTGTTCGCCACGGTCTCCACTAAATTCACGGTCTCCGTTTCACTGCAACAATGAAGGAGACAACGTCTTCCAGCGCTGGTGTTGCGCAGTGTTTTACTAAAAGATTCTGAAAAACACGTCCTTTTTGTGTCTACAAATGATAATCGCAGGAGACACTTCCACACTTGCCTTCACTAATAATAGCAAGTCACTATACTTGTTAGGCTGTCGCCCCGCCCAAGCAATCCCACCGATCCTGCTGGTCGCTCATTCCGCTTTCTACCAAGCCACGCCCAAGTCTTCGCTTCTCGACGATGACCGCGCTGTCTGTCAACGCCGGGGCCTCGTACGGCACGGCCGAGCTACCAAAGCCCAAGAACTTCGATGCCAGTCCGCGTCGCCGCCTGTCACAATGGTACATTAACATCTTCATGATC
>PCFV01000322.1:0-33502 GCA_002812785.1 Phytophthora litchii | reverse complement strand
AATATAACACCCTAGTCTAAGCTCGTGATTAGTGGTGTAGGTAAGGTTGACCGAAAACAACCTCGGTATATAGAAGCGCTTACAACCGACCCGGTGTAAGGGATCGTACCTGGTCTTCAGGTTTGATCAGGCGATTGTTGCCGCGTTCATTCCAGCAATGCCAACCGTAAGCGAGTTCCAAATCCTACGGACGAGTCGAAGACACTCACCTGTTCCAAGGTCCTCTCTCCTTCACCCTCAGTAAGTATTTCCTGCAACTCCTCACGTCGCGTGAGGCGCTGTACGATCCTGTGCATCAACCCCATCAGTGTTTCCGATTGATCTTCCGCCGTGTCACTTCTCTTAGCCTTCGTCTCTCATACTCTAGATCAGTCAGCGGAGTTGGCTTCATCATCGTGCTTGCTCTGAGCCCTTCGTGAACGGTGATACTCTTCTTGGCGTCGAAGTCTGGCCATCCCTGACGACGGAGACGATTCCGCGTTAGTTGGGCTTAAAATCTGTTCTACGACCATCTCTGCTTGTCAGAGTTGAATTAGAAGTGATTAATCTACAGATCAAATCTCCTTCTTTGCATCTAATTCCTACTTACAGAAAGCTATCGTTCGCTCTTGTGTCTAAAGGATGAACACGCAAGCTCCCGCCACACGATGACATGAGCCCAAGCACACGGCAAATGTCGGACTTCCAACATTGGCTACGTGACCTAAGTGTTCCAGCGTGCACGGACTACACGAGATCGAAAGTACACGGAACAACAGCGGGTGTGACTGTTTAACTACTACCAGCAACCTCTTTCTATCCTGTCAGTGCAGTATAGCTTGGCAACACCAAGATGCGTGCACCATTACGTCTTGCTACAAACTCTATAGGTAGTGCAAAACAGAATGGGTTCCCAGTTCTAAGTGACGCTGATTGGATAAAATTTGGGGTGGTTCTGATCCTCCGTACTCGAGTCCAAAAAGTGTGTTTATGAGCTAAATATATACGCGTCAACATGTAACGTGATGAAATAATGTTGTCGAACTACAATAGCCATTGCAGCCTGCGCTAGCTTTTCATATTTCACAGCGGGCTTTCTTTAGCTGCTTAATAGCTCTAGCATCTGTTGTTGTTGACCATGAACGGGTGTGTGATAGTCGATGTCGAGGTAAGAGCCCAGATATTGCAACATTTGCAATTCCTTGTCGTGGCGAGTCAAAATCGAAGCGAGAGATCAGAAGCAGTAGCAGACGACAGTGAATAACTCGAAATACACGCGTCGGCTAAGACCAGCTAATTCAACTTCTGCTTCTGCTGTTAAAACTGGCGAAGCGTTACGATGATACAGCACTAGCTAGCATGCTAAGTGCAGCGAGTGGTAGTTCAAGAACCATTGCAACCGACATTGCGAAGGCGCAGCTGAAAAGTTGGCAAAAGAATGGTTACAGTGTGGACGATGTCTTCAACCTCCTAAAGCTGGACGAGGAAGGTAAACAGTTTCTGAAGAGCCCCGTATTGTACACTTGGATCTCGTACGTGACTAAACTGGACAAAGACCCGTATCAGATAATATTGGCGAAATTGGCGAAATATTACGACGAAGAAGGTATAGCGAAGGTGTTGGCTGTTGCGAAAAAGGGGTACGATACGAGGGACATTGCTATAAATGTACAGTTCCAAGTGGATGAACAACGACAAGTCTGCAGATAACATTTTCACTTTTCTACGTCTGAACAAGGAAGGCGACAAACTGTTTGAAAACCCAGTTTTCACCACTTGGGAGTCTTACGTCGCAAAGTTGGATAAGGCAAATCTAGATGAAGCTATTTTCTCGGTGCTAAAGACACATTATGGTGACGAAGGCTTGGTGAAGTTGATTGAAATTGGAAAGGCGAGTCCAGAGTCCAAAAACAAAGTGCACCATTCTAGACGTATACGCACTTGTAATGGTTACAAGTGCGACGATTCTCACTTCCTTCTCGATTACACAGTGCCAGTTACTCGAGAAACGGGCTCGCGGACCTTGTTCGATCATCGAGCTACATGTCGTCGCCAGCTACCAATGAGCATGACTTCAGAACAGACCTACATTCTCAAGTTGAAGCTGACAATCACTCGCGTATCATTCGTTTATACAAAACAGAACACATTGACATTGTCAATGGTAGTATGTTGTTGTCAATTTGACACTTTACCAGCTTCGCACTAGTGTTGACGGCGTTTTCCATTGTGGAAAAAATGAAAGCATGTGTACAGTGGACCGTCGACAACTAGCAATGCTACTACATAATGTTGTTGACCGAAGCTGTCTTTCGCTATTCCACGTACGACACACCACATTACGTAGAATACCCAATTATTACGTACATTTTACGTACCACACCATTTCCTCTAATTCCGCGCTCATCCATCATTCCGACCACACAGTCCAGCATGGCCCTCGTCCGTCGTCTCGCGCGCTCTTCGCGCTCTGTGCAGACTTGGCAGCTTCCCTTCGTCAACGACCGCGAGTCTCCGTCCATCCGCGCCTTCCACGCGTCTCCACAGCGCGAGAACTCGCTGCTGATTGGCGGTTTAGGCGTTGCTGGCGCCGCTCTGAGTGCCAAGTACGTGCTGCAGGTGTACGAGGCGTACAAGAACCGGCCCAAGAGCGAGAAGACGAGCTCGTGGAAGTACCGCAACTTCTACGACGGCCCATTTGAGGAGAAGATGACGCGTCGGGAGGCTGCGCTCATTCTGGGCGTGCGGGAGAGCGCGTCTGAGGAGCGCATCCGCAATGCGCACCGCAAGCTGCTGATTCTCAACCACCCAGACACTGGAGGCTCGACGTTCCTAGCTACCAAGATCAATCAGGCGAAGGAGATGCTGCTGGGCGGCGGCAAGTAGAAAAGATAACGTAATAGGTCAACTAACGTTGCTCTATTTGATTACAAAGTGTCAGGAAGTGGAGCTACTGGAGCTGGAGCAACTGGAGCTCGGAGACGGGCTGTTTGAGTGTGCAGATGGTGCAGTTTAGCTGTGTTCTTGTAGGTGAACGGGATCTTAGTCTTCATTTGACTTACAAGTGAAGCGAATCTCCTTTCGAATTCAGTCTGAAGAGGAGACACTTCGATTACAGGGAAGATAAACGACTCGGTCTCGATTGGTACGGGTACCAGAGTTCGAACGAGGTTGGCATCAGGGAGTGGAGGCAGGAAATTATCGTTTGCAGCCTCAGCTTTGAGAGAAAAGTGGTGCGGCAGAAATTCCGGGTGGAAGGGTGTAGAAGGTGACAGAGGAGGAGATATGGGCTGACCTGGGTGTGTAGACCGACGGAAAGCCTCGCGACTGATGAGTAGACACTGCCAGCAAAGCTGAGCGAACTCGACGAGCAAGTTGGCGAGTTCGTGTCGTCTCCGCAAACTAGTTTGACTATTCATGGCGCGGCCTTCAGCATTGACTAGTTGTGTTGGATCAGCAACTAGGAACGAGTCGATCACCTCGGGAATACCTCCGTGCACGTGTGTGTCGACGCTACCTTTGAGCACCAGCGTCAACGTTTTCAGGTCTGTCTTGCCGACGTTCTCCTTGTCGATCTCAGCTCGAAGTAGGGCACAGCGTTTCTGGATGTCGTCTATGGAGTTATCGATGGGGCAGCGGATTTTTTCACGACGCAGTCGCACTCGCTGCCTGTTCAGACAGCACGGAAATGCTTGCCCCACGGCCAGGAACGTGATACGTTTCATCTGCTCTGAAGTCTTGCCATACGATGACGAGCTACTAGCTGTGAAGGGCACTGCAAACTTGAAAGCCACGCGCCACTTGTGACTTCGTGGTTCTGTTGCCTTCAATCGCGATAAATCCTCTGGATTCACCTCTTCCACCGTGGTGACTCGCAGGAAAATGACGTTGGGATTGCTATCACCCCCTGTCAGCGGTTTGGGCTCAGGAACAACGTCGACACGTTCGCACTGAGGGTATTTGGCACGAAGCATCGTCTTCATCTCGCCTACAAACTCACCTAGCGACATAAATTTGCTCCGTTTGTAGATGAACTCATGCTTGGCGATTAAGGCTGGCACACAACCACCAGCGTATCGTACCCTGTAGAACGAAAAGTTCGAGCTGTTGTGCTGAGTTCCTCCAGTTTCTTGTCTCTCGGCTAGTCTGCCGACCAATGCGTCAATGCCCCGCAGCAATTCCTGGTATTCATTGTATCGGCGCTGTTGCTTGAGGCACACCAGCAGTAACTCGCATATCGATAGCTCCTTTTCGACCCAGTCTGCTTGCTCTGCGTAGCCACGAGCTACGAAAAGTTCACGTACGGCCCACCGCTGCACTCGACCAACGTAAGAGCTGTCTAATGAATTGTTTCCGAGACCAGTTTGCTGTACGCACTCGATTGCAGCGACTTTACAACAAACAGCCTCAGCAAATCTGTCTCGACGGACGTGAAGACGCAGCAATGCATTCAACCAGACCAGTTTTTCCTCAATAAGCCAATGCACCGAAATGTCGTCAACGACGCGGTCAATGCCTTCTTCAATTTCTTCGAAATCGTGAGCACCGTCCGGATTCTCAAATGCTCGGTGCCAGCGTTCATACGCGTGTACTTTCGTGGTGAGATCATTCAGCAACTCAATAAATTGGATGTGGAAGCTGAGAGGGAGAGATAAGGCGTTATCTCGTGATGTCGTCGCAAACGTCCGCATCTCATCCAATAAGTCTCTCAAGGAGGTGCTTGAAATCCCCAAGGGCGCTGGTTTACTTGGAGTGGGGAAAAATACCGCGGTCAACACCTTGACGATCGGTGCCTTAACTAGAATAAAACTTCCAGTTTGCTCATAGCACACCGCTAGAAGCTGACTCAGCAGCATAGCTGCATCACGTCTCACAAGGAATCTCTTGGCTGTAGCTGCGATCGATATGATCAATTGGATTCGACGTTGGTCGTGAACAAGTGGAAGTCCAGGAATGCGAACAGCAAATAAAGCCGCAGAGAAGCGACAAACAAACGCTTGCAAGTACCGCAGCAGAATGACCATGAAACACGGTTTTGCATTGTCCGTAGCACTACCATCGTAAGTGTTGATCTGTTGCTCTTCCGCGGTGTTGGTGTCATGTTCCTGTTCACCAGCTAACCCACTGATGCTACTTGCTTGATGAAGTAGCTGAAACAACAGCTCGGTTAGGTAGCCCAGCAGAACGAGAGCCTGGTTCGTGGAGATAGATTTCAGCGACGAGTTATCACACGTATCGCGATAGTCTGGTTTACCTAGACGAATTGTACGCGCTACCTCGATCAGTCGAATGACTTCTTCGTACTGATCTACAGCGGTTTGGATGACGCGTAGCGCTGTTATTGCTACTGCTTGTTGGAGAGCAGCAATTTCTCCGTCATGTTCCCCACCAGCAACTCCTTCCTGTACAGGAACTACCGGAGAGGACACTGCTTTCTCTTCCACACCACAGTTGGGGGTACTTCGTCGCTGTTGCATGTTCGAGTGTTGCTTGCTCCAATTTCGTGGGAGGGACCTGTGCGTTGTACTCCCGTCCGTCACATTCTGAGCATCGCTGGAATTGTCAGCAAGGTTAACTTTGACTATTAACGCAGGTGATGACTCTAAACCACCTCCTGTTCGACGATGAAAGCTTCGGCGGTGCGCGAGACGATGCTCCAATAGAGATAACCCCGTTTCATTGTCAGATGTACTCAAGTCCGGTGAGAGCAATTGGCGCCAAAGATCCTCCCCGTTTGTTGGCTCCGCAACAAGAAAAATGTCGAGCATGCGCTGTATCAACGCAAGACTTGCTTGCACCCTTGCTTCATCATATAGCGTGTTTGAAGCGGTTGCAAGAGAAACTTCGCCACTGTTACCCAAGGTTTCACAGTTTTGTACATTTCCTTGAAAGCTTGGTGACATCGACTTGCCAACAACGCGATGATAGAACGCAAATGCTTCGGTAAAGTACAAGTGAGTGTTATGGACTTGAGTGAAGATTTTATCACTGGGCCGGAAGAAAAAGGGAAGCTGCAACCTTGACACACTGCTGAGAAGATGGCCAACACATGCCAGCATCTCTTTCTGGAGATCAAGTACAGATTTTGTTTCACCAGACAAACCACCACTGATGCCGCCGCTGCTAGGAAAACTATTTGCGAGAAGTTTTCCTGGTGTCACGAACTGTACCAGGCTTGAAAACAACGGGTAGTACAGAAGAGCAATTCTCTCTTGATATTCTGGAGTCTGGAACCGAGGGTTGTAGACTTGTGCCGTGAACATTCGTCTGAGCAGTCGAACCGCGTCAACTTTAATTTTCTGCTCCTTCTGGGTGTCGATAATGAGCAAAAGTTTTTCAGAAACAGCTTTAGCCAGCCACGCGCGAGTTTGCACCGAGTTTTTATCAGTAGAGGCCACGGCACCATTGACAGTTGGGAAGAACTCGAAGTCCACTAGGATATGAAGAAATGGAAACCAAATGTGGCGAAGGCTGTTGGCATCTCCTAGAACGTCGACCCACTTCACGTACTGATCGATAACTCGAGCAGGGAATACATTTTTTGCTACAAGGAAAACTCCACGGCAGAAATACCCCACGCTACGATTCACTTCCTTTTGGAGCAGCAGCCCATTCGATGTGTCGCCAGCACACAACACCAAGTGATTCAGTACTCTTTCAAGCATAACTTCATCATTCTTGGCTAGTATCATTGGCAAGGCGTTTTCCGCAGTATCACGTTGATCCAACAAATTCATCGCCATGGATTTCAAAATGAGTTGCAGTAGTACGTTTGAATACGTCAGTGACATTCGTTTCGTGTCGGCGTTCTCTTCGATAGAAGCCTTGTTGTTCAGCACGTTCAACCACGTCTCTAGCAGCGCAGCGAAGACGGATTTGCGCTCCTTGGGGGTCTTGGAAGGTGATTCTGGGCCGTTTGGGTCGTCGATTGAGTTCTCATCGAATACAATGTGGACGAAATCGTGAAGCACCCGGTTCATCTCGTGAATCTTCAGCGAGCCTCGTGGATTCCAACTGGCCTTCTCCATCACGGCGAGAAATGCGCGGAATGCAGACCACCGTACAATTGAGACACCACAGCGAAGGTATCCGAGCACGAACTTGGCGATCATGAAGAAAAAGTAGCGCACATTTGGTGCACTGCTTTGACTAAGACCCATCAAACGGTTCACGATCACATCTTCCTTGTTTGCGGAGCTAGGCCTCTGCCCACCGTGAAACGGACTCAAAAACTCAGCAACAGCGCTATCCTGACTGTGCATCGAAGAGAGAACGCGACTTCGACAGCTAAACACGATCTTATTGTTGTCAAGGGCTCCATCCCGTGCAGCATTAACGTATCCAGGGGAAAGCGAGATTCCACCTCCAGTGGCTAATGGCTTTGAAGACGCTGGGGCGGGAGTTACGTTCACGGTGTACTTGCCATCTTGCAAAATGGTGCCATCCTTCCCCAGGATTGGTAAGACTGCACATCCGACAAGTTCTTGTTGAGGTTGATTAGGCTGCAATTTTTTGCAGTGTACGTGATAAAACGTGAAGAGGAGATGATGCCCAGCTGTCAAATACTCTGGAAGACAAATTTTCATCTCATTCTCGAACTGCGGGTTCTTCTGATGGTATCCCACAAGTGAATATGTCGAAGACCCAACATAATTATTTGCTAGATAGACTGCTCGGAGAGCAGCGTCCTCCATCTCTTCCACACCACGAACTGCGTCGACTTCTTTTTGCAGTAGTTGGATTCGAATTGCAATGTTACGGTGTTGACATTTTTCAAGCTGAAGCGGATATACATACAACATGTTCACGTACGAGACAGCCACGGGCCCTGACCCTGCCATGCCAAACGTTGGGACTAAGGCTGGAGGACAAAATGGCTGAACTTCTCGACACTGGGTAATCTTGTCTGCTTTTTGCTCCGCAATGGGCGGTTGCTCGCTTGTATCGCTTTCCAACTTGCCTGGTATTTGAATGGTTTGCTCTGAAAATGGATCTGCAATTTTAAAACGTGGTGCTGAAGATGAGAGCCCCTGTGCCGGTTTGAATTTACAATGAGCTAGGTCCTCCGCCGAAACATCATCGATATCAAATTCACACTGCGCTGGCATGATCTTTTCCCTGTATACATCAAATCGAAGTAGAAAATGTGAAACCAGTTTGGCAACATGCCCAAGGAGATAACAACTTACTTCAGAATACCTCGGATAGCGTCCGAAATCAAGGATAGTCGTTGCTCCTCAGACATGCAAGCTCGCTGTCTGAAGAGGGACATGGGTCGCTTGATACCTTTCGAGAGGGATATCGTTCCCCATGCGAGCGGCTGCTGAAATCTACCTAGACGTGTTCCACAATCCACAGCCTTCTCTACCAACTTTTGCTGCTCAGAGGGGGAAGAAAACTTGTCAGGGTTGCAATATGGAGCGGTCGCAATATCTCCGTCTCCTACTAGCATCTTGCTCACTTTGAGTACCAGGTACAAATTCTGTATCTGAAGCGTGGGAAGCACATACACCAGTGCAGCAGGAGGGATCGTGCAGTCTGTCTTATCCAACATTGGTCCAGGAATCCGAAAGCAGAACTCTTCCGTCGCTCGACAGCCTAGTGAAATGTCATACACCAGCATCCTGCAGATCAATGGCTCAATCTATGAAAGCAAACAAGTCCGATAGTCAGTTGCAGCTTCAACCACTCACGAATCGAGCGAACCGTACCGTGCCGAGGGTGAAGCGGATGCGTGGTGTAATCAGGAACGCTTGTGCTTCTGGAACAGCCACGCGAGACTCCAGGAAGGTAGACAAACGAACTTCCGATGCAAATGTTGGTTCACCTGGTGTGTACTGTGGCTCATAGTTTTTCATCAACGAATCTTCTGCGCAATGGATCATTGCAATGAAGTTTGAGACCATGATCTACAAGTTGGTAACTAAACTACTCACCAATTTTCATCTCTTCACTTGGAATAGGGAGACGTAGCGCTCTCCAAGGTCTTGAAAACTCCTGAAGAATAGGAGCATCTGCAGGTGATGGTGGTGGTAGTGGCAGCTTCATAGATCGTCTCCATTCTCTTCTCTCTACTTCCACCAGTTCCAACGTTCCCTGTGGTATTCCAAAACCCAATCCGTCCTCTTTCCACTCTTCATCCGGCAGCTCCATCTGCCACGTGTCTGCTGAAAATCACTACACTGAGAGAACTGCTAGTGATTAGAACTGTCCCCCTCAAGTGCTCTCTCCGAAGGCGACTGCTGACGATGGTTAGATCCATCGTGGCACACGTCGCAGGAATCAGATTCTCACACGTCACATGGACCCAGATTCGCACACGTCACACATTTCTGATACCATACCGATCAAAACCGATGTCAGTTCGGTATTCCAGTCGTCTTCACCAAGCAATCCATGGCGGCCAAGGCAGGGAACGCGAGCGTGTTGGGCGGCAATGCAAGTGGCGAGTTCATCTCCGTGGCTGGTCTGCGTGTAGACGGTCGACGTAGCGAGGAAGTGCGTCGCATTCGCACGCGTTTTGGACTCTTCTCGCGCGTAGATGGCTCGTCGTACTACGAACAGGGCAACACGAAGGTAGTGGCGGTCGTCTACGGCCCTCGCGAGCTACGTACAGCAGCTGCAGGCTCCGTGGCTAGCAATGCAGCAGCTGTGGGAACAGGATCAGGCAATGCCGCGAGCAACACGCAGCCACGCGCGTCAGTGAATTGCGAGTTCACTCAAGCAGCTTTTGCCACGTCGGAACGCAAGCCCCAGCGCAGTGGAGACCGCAAGAAACTGGAGATGTCACTGGCTGTCAAGCAGATCTTCGAGGCCTGCATCCAGACGCAGCTGTACCCGCGCTCACAGATCGACATCTTTGTGCAGGTGTTGCATGCTGACGGAGGAGAGCTCCCAGCTAGCATCAATGCCATTACATTGGCGCTTATTGATGCTGGCATTGCACTCAACGACTTTGTGGTGGCCTCTTCGGCTGGATACTTGCAGCAGACCATGCTCTGTGGTACGTACTTCTGGTTGATTGGTGGTTTGCTTAGTACTGACTCGTGGTGGTAGATTTGAATTATGCTGAGGAGGTGGCGCGTGCACCGCAGATGATCATTGCGTTGAACCCACGCACGCAGAAGTTAAATCTGCTGCAGATGGAGTGCAAACTACCGCTCGAACTCTTCGAGAGCCTCATGGAGGTGGCCACCCAAGGCTGCAACCAGATCTACGACCTGTTGCAGAACGCCGTGCGTGAAAACACCTGGAAGCGGCTACGTCTGCGTGGCTCGGCAGCTGCATGACTGTACGATACATCAGGTAGAGCAGTAGGTAGAACTCGACGTAGAATTCTACTTTGAGGTCATTTGAATTTAATGCTGAAGTTTGTATGCTCAACTGCTAAATAATTTCAGCCAATCACAAATGAGCGCGGCAAGTGGAAGTTTGAATTTGTTGTCGCGCGCGAGATCAGTTCCCGAACTCCCTTGGGCCTGGCAGACCATGGACCACCGCTCCTCTTCCACGGCTCGAGAGGTGCTCGCTGTAGCCTTATCAGAAGCACAAGAGAACCAGGAACCCGTCGATGTAGAAATCACCACCAAGTTGCTCGTGCCAGCGTCAAGAACATCCGTCAAAGCGAAACTCTCCAGTGTCCAAGACACATGCTCTCGCAAGCATCGCCGCGCGCTCCACAGCATCGACATCAATCGACCTCGCCCTGAATTAAATGATACAAGACGTCCGCTATTGAACCAGCCCTTACACGGACTTAAAGACCCTTTAGATCCCAAGAAATCGCAGATTCCGCATGTAACCTCAATACCAGGCAATAAAGAGGCAAATAAAGCCACTGAGGGGGCGATCACAGGTCACAAACGCCCTGCAACTGTAGTAGGCGATGAGGTGAAGACTCCGACGAGCTGTGAAGGTCAATCAGAGGAGCAGGAGAGCGAGAACTTGGCGTGGATGGACATGATCCTGGCCTTACTGGAGAAACGCTACGGCTCCAAGTCGCTGCCTGTATGTCTTACGGACCTAGAAGCAACCAACATGTTTCAGTTGCCAAAGCACAAGAAGCTCAAGACAGGAATGGCTTCTGCTCAGGCACCACTCAAGTCTAGGAGTAGCCTGGACGCCACTAGAATCCACACAAGTACCGGTAGTACGATCAATAGCAAGATACCTGTCCCTAGCTCGACAAACACGCAGCAGATCCCAGCGCGGTTTGACGAGCAAGATCAGGCAAAGGAGGACAAGCGACAGCGTCAGCTGCTGCGGCACGCGCAGCAGATCCAAGCGTCCAGTGTGTCATCGTCGACGAGTTGCGGGTGCAAGACTGGCTGCCTCAAGATGTACTGCATGTGCTTTAGCTCCAGAGGATTTTGCCACGCTGGATGTGCTTGTGATGACTGCAAAAACGGACGCAAGAACCAGACCGAACGCGTGGACGCCATCCAGAGCTATTTAGCCAACGACCCACGCGCTTTCTCATTCGCGTCGCTGCCTCAAGAAGCCAACACCATGGGTTTCCTTCACCTCCTGCCGCAGGTAAGTCAGCATCTCTTGAGTATTCACGTTGCAGCTGTATCTGATACTTCTCTACGTGTTGACAGAAATCTAGCGCGGTCGTGATGCGCGGATGCCGCTGCAAGAAGTCCAAGTGTTTGAAGAAGTACTGCGAGTGTTTCCAGAACGGCATTGCCTGCACGTCGCACTGCCGCTGCATGGACTGCTCCAACCACAGCGAGTCGACGGCTGCGCACCAGCATGCGCATCTGCAGAAGGACAATGCAACCTCCAAACTCAGTTCCAACATCTCCACAGCCGGACCCAAGCCATTCCACTCAGTACACATCACTGTGACGAAGCAACCCCGCCGGAACCACGTGGGCAAGACGCTTCGTCTCAATCTGTAACCCCGAGGCAGAAGTTGCTCCCCAATAGACTTGACAAGCATACGCATTGTTGCGCTAGATATTGATATTCTCAATAACTTATATCCTCGCACAATCAGTGTGACAATTTGTTGGTTTCAGTCGGAAGAAACCCCCTAGAGATAATGAACTGCAGCTGTTGATGTAATCCAACCAGCCGTAAACAAAATACGCATCACAAGTCATCATTCTCAAGGTCTAATCATTTCATCATGCAGCGCTCTTTAACGCCCACTAGCACCGCCACATCGCCATCTGATGGCTCTACAGACAGAAATCCCTCCTCACCACACCACACAGTGAAGAATCGCAAACCCACGTATCTCGTCCGCAAGGTTTGGCGTTAAATGGTCGAGTATTGGCCACGTTTGAGGCAATTGACACATCTTGTGGCCGTTGCAGGAAGAAGAGGAGGCTTTACGGCATGAAATCGTGCAATTGGAGGCTCAAGTGGCTGCATTGGCCACTCAGCGGATGTCTACAAGTGAAGTGGCCGAAACTTCAATGCACCAAGCACAAACCGAGTCGAACGTTCTCCATGATCTCGTCCGAAACCAGCAATTGGGAGTTGCAGCAGCTCAGTCGCTCATGCTCGAGTGTTCGGTGAGACGCAAACATCTCCTGCAATTATTCCCTCACTAGTTCTAACTGTTTTCCTGTGAGTGACTAGAGGACGCAGTCTTCCCATCCATTGTGGTCTCGGATCTGTCTCAAGAAGGACTGGAGTGAGCGCAGAGCGACGCTCTTGGCAATTCGAGACGACAAGCTGCAGCGTGCGTACAATTACAATGTGGCACGATGTCCACAACCGACGGACGGGAAAGACCGAGAGTCAAACGAGAAATTTGAGACTGACGAGGGAGATATTTGCTTCGTTGGAAACGCAGTGATCCATTTTCCAGCCGTCGAGTCCCTCGAGAAGGTGTTTGATGCTCTTTGTTTCTATTTGAACAACATGGAAATCAGCATTTCCGAGAGACTTGGTCACATCACAGTGCGAGAGGACTACGATGTTATTGAGGGATCGGCGTACAATGCCCGCATCATTTCAAGTGATGACTATGGCACCAGCATAGAGTCGAACACCATCGTATTCACGCAGTTGTTTAGAGAAGGAGATCCTCGGTTTGGAGGAGAGCCTTGTGCGATCGTAGCCTCAGATTGTGTCGATGAGGACGAAATTTATCCGTATCGAGCGTTGGAACGAGTTCGGAAAGACATCTCTGGAGCAATTGTGCTGACAGTTTGCATACCACAATGTGCAGATTCTACTGAGAATAGTAACGTGGTGGTCGTCATGCGACGTACAGGCATGCTTAAGCTCCATCATCCAGAGTTTCCATTATCATTCATTGCCCAGCAAGAATTGGACTTGGGAATCGCAGATTGGGGCAAAGTGATGATCAAGACGATGCGCGAAGTTTTGTACGCAACGTAATATCTACGAAGCTTGCAAATGTCATTGCATCAACCAGAAGTCCAAGAATCGTCCACGCGTATGCGTCAAAGCAAAACGTGGCAAATATGCTATCATTGTCCTCGTTCGACCTGCAAGCAAATTCGTTGCTGCTTTTTTGGTAGTCAACAAGGGTCTCACGTGTCAGCGATGATTTGCTGTCTCCACTGCTGATCAACTGGTTTGCGGATAGGGATCACGTTTGGACATTCCATAACTTTCGACGATCATCACACAGTCGAGACGAAACATGCCCCGCCGTAGTTCCAAAGCCCCGAAAGTCTCCACGTCTTCAGATGAATCAGCGACCAACTGTTCGCCTGAGCACCGCATGAACAAGAAGCGCAAGCCTACGTACCTCGTTCGCAAGGTGCGGCGCTTTACACTGGTTTTGTGGCTAGTGACGCTCTGACACCTTTCATTCCTACAGGAAGAGGAGAAGACACTGAGGGATGAAATCTTGCAGCTTGAAGCTCAAGTGACAGTGCTCAAGACCCAGGGAATGCCTGCGGGCTCAGCAATTTCTGTCGATATGGGACTGCAGCAAGCCAAAGCGAAGTCTAAGGTGCTGACCGACGCGGTGACACAACAGCACTTGGGCATTGCAGCAGCTCAATCGCTCATGTCGGAGTGCATGGTAAACAAAACAAATCTTCGGTAATATTTCGAGCTGATTCTGACTGCTTTCATGTTGTGTTAACCAGAGGACGCAGTACTCGAATCCGTTGTGCACACGTATTTGTCTCAAGACAGATTGGACTGAGAGGAGAGCTACGTTGCTGGCTATTCGAGAGGAGAAGCTGCGCAATGCATACGAATATGTGCTAACCAGAAGCAGAGAAACTCCAGGTGGTCAAGATCAGGTATCGAGCGAGCTGTTCGAGACAGACAACGGTGATATATGCTTGTTGGGAAGCACCATAATTCACTTTCCAGGCGTACAATCGCTTCGACAAGTATTTGAAGCTCTTTGGTTTTACCTAACCAATATGGAGATCAGCATTTCTGAGCGTTTGGGCCACATTACCGTGCGAGAAGACTACGATATGATTGAAGGCTTGGGGTACAACGCGCGTATTATGTCGAGCGACAACAATGGGATCACTACGGAGTCAAATACAGTAGTGTTTGCGCAGTACTTTGAAGAGGGTGATTTGAGATTTGGAGGAGAACCTTGTGCTGTCGTGGCTTCAGATTGCGTCGACGAGGATGGACTCTATCCTTACAAGCCGTCCGAGCATATACGCAAAGACATTTCAGGCGGAGTTGTTTTGACAGCTAGCAAGCAAAAGAAAAATGGTGTTGGTAGCTTTGACGACGAGCTAGTGGTTACAATGCAACGCACAGGATTCTCGAAGCTGCATCGTCCAGAGTTTCCCGTTGCTCCACTCGCACAACAAGAACTGGAAGCTAGAATCGGTGATTGGGGTAAAGTGATGATTAAGGCGATGCGAGAGATTCTGTATGCCGGAACATAACGGAACTACGTCCGTAAACCAGTGCTGAGTCTTCGCTTGAATCACAGCCTTCCATTTGACGGTCTCTCTGAACACCTCAGCGATGAGGATATTTGCGACGCAAGTTAGTAACTCGTCAAATGGTTTGTGCCCGAACAAACCATTCCGAGAATCACTCTTGCCACGATACAGGTCCAAACACTCCAACGACTTAACCGAAAGTAGAAACTCTTCCAACCACTCGTCGACTAAGAAGCGCAAAACCTCGTACCTCATCTGCAAGGTAGGTCGCGTAAGCACGGTGTTCTGTCGATGTTGACGCCTCTCCTGACCATTTTTCTTGTAGGAAGAGCAGGCGACTTTGAAAGACGAGATTGTGCAACTGGAAGCTCAATTGGCAGTGCTCAGGACCCAAGGAATACCAGCAGGATCTTCTTTAGTTGCAGACCCGGGAATGCAGCAATCAGAAGCCAAGTCAAAGGTGTTAACCGATGTGGCCAAACAGCAGAGATTGGCCATTGCTGTTGCGCAATCGCTAATGACGGAATGCATGGTGAGAAATACTTCCTGGTTGCTGTGAATCGAGCGCACTACTGACTTTTGTTTGTCAAGTAGAGAGCGCAGTATTCGAATCCTTTGTGCACGCATATATGTATGAAGAAGAACAGGGGTGAACGGAGAGATACGCTACTTGCCATTCGGGAGGAGAAGCTGCAGAATGCATACGATTATGTGGTTACACGCAGCAATCACACACCTGAAGGGCAAGGTAAAGACTCGAACGAGAGCAAAAATGGCGATATTTGCGCCTTGGGGAGTACTGTGTTGCATTTTCCAGGAGTGCGATTATTGAAGCAAGTGTTTGACGCGATTTGGTTTATCTAACGAATATGGAGAGAAGTATCTCCGAGCGACTGGAGCACGTTGCTGTGCGTGAAGACTACGACATGCTAGAACGATTAGCGTACAACTCGCGCATCATGTCTGTCGACAACAACGGACTTGGTCCCGAAACAAACATTGTTGTGTTTTGTGCAGCTATTTGAAAATGGAGATCCGAGGTTCGGTGGTGAGCCGTGTGCGATTGTGGCTTCAGACTGTGTTGACGACGATGAACTTTACCCATATCGTCCCTCGGAGCACATTTGCAAGGGCATTTCAGGCACTGTAGTGATGACAGCGAGTAAGCAAAAGAAACAATTGACAGTGGAGAAATACGGGGAGCTACAAGAAGTTAGAACTTCCGATGACGATGAAGAGTTAATGATCACTATGCGCGTGCAGGATACTTGAATATCCATCAACCAGAATTCCCTATTTCGCCTCTTACGCAGCAAGAACTGGAAACTGGAATCGGTGACTGGGGTAAAGTGATGCTCAAAACGATGCGCGAGGTTTTGTATGGCAGAGTAAATTGAATTCGGTGCTGTTAGCAATTGTGGTGACGATCCCATGAGGTGTTGGCAAAATTGTGCATATTGTGTTGACGGTTTGCGGGAAGCAACGTACCCTATGAAAAGCAGTGAAAGACATCACGATTTTGCTGCTCATTGCGCTCGCCTGGTCGTGTTGGCATGAATCAGCCCGTCGCATACGCAGTGGCGTAGCATCGAAGGCATCGGATGTCAACCACGAGCTGTCAACGCATCAGAAGCGGCGTCGATCTCTCTGTGGAAAGTCGTTGTGGATTTCTCCAGACGCAGAGCAGCAAGGGCACGCTGCAGGTGGACAAACTTGTTCGTCATAGCGTCAGCGAATCCGTTTAGTAATTGACATCCTTGGACGCAATCACCATTCGCACATTCAGGTCGCAGAATTGAAAGGATGACAACAATGACTCGAGGCGTGATTGTGGCCAAGAGGACCAACAAGTAGAAGTTTGTCAAATACAGGAAGAGTCGGTGAGCTTATCGCGGCAATGCTTCACTCTCGAGCATTTATCATGGACAGACAGCAGTGCGGTGCTAGCATCTGTGGCAGATTTGCTTTCGACATGGATTCAACTCGACGCAACAATTCACGAAGCCAACTTTTCCGGCGTTGTTGATGTATGCATCCGGACTCGGCGCATCAGTGGATCCGTGCATCGGATGGCAGTTCAACTCAACTCGACAGCGTTACTGATGTTAAACACGCTGTATCTAGGTTGTCCCGACGTCTTCAAGTGCAGACACGTCGATGTCCTCACCACTAGCACCTAATGAATGTCTTGAATTGAACTTTATTATCCTTGACATATAACATAACTAACTCTTTTTACTTGTTACTTGAATTCGGTGCACCATTATCAATTGTTTGGCGCCGTCGTTAAAATTCTCCACTTCTAAGTGCTTCATCTTCATCATAACTTCACTATCAGACTGCAATGAGACTGCACTCGGTATGAGCCGTAGCGAGCATAGCTGGGTGTTCCAACACCTCCCTCATGCTTCCAAGTCGTTTAGTCGGATCCACTGTGAGCATTTTCGTGAGTAGATCCATGGTCGCCGCCGAGAAGAGGCGATCCATATTCCATAGTTTAAGCACACCTCGACACCCGACAGTCTTGACGAGCTCAAACCCACGACATTCCGGGAACGGTAGTCGCAGTAGTGGTGACCCGGTCAACAAGACGAAAAAGACCGCGCCTAGGGACCACACGTCGGCACGAACGGGGTCGTACCAAGTCCCGCTCACGGCTTCGGGTGCTGTGTAGTGCAAATTACCAGCCACTCGGTCACGCGAGAGTTCTGCTGCTCGGGTGGTGCTGGCACCAAAGTTGCAAATCTTGACGTCGCCAGTGTTGCTGATGAGAATGTTTTCGGGACACAAATCGCGGTGTGCGATGCCGTTCGTATGGAGATATCGTAGTCCCCGTGCGAGTTGCAAGACCCATCGACGTGCTTCTTGTTGCGAGACTCGTTGAGACGGTTGCGGTCCCAAAGCTCCTCTACTGATGAGCTGCGAGAGGAGGTCGCCACCGGGACAATATTCCATGATGAGACGGAAGGACTCACTCTCGACGCTCGTGGCGTAGTAGCGGATAATGTGTCGTCGACCGTCCAAGATAGTGCGGCCGACACTGCTCCTGTTCCTGTTTAAGGCGGCGTAATTGTCGGCCTCACGTTCGAGGGCCAACAATCTCTGAACCGTACGCCATTCCTGCCACGTACGGAGACCGCCACCGCCGTTCCGATCTGAATCGAGCGTGAGTGCACGCACTTTGACCGCCACGGTAAGCGAACCTGGTGCGGGTTTGTCGATGCCGACAGCGTCGGGTGGCACCTCCATTGTGCCCACATAGACTTGTCTTGTCAGACGTCGTGTGAGCTCCACGCGTGTGGATGCAGACCCTGACGACGTGCGGGAACGATCCGTGATGGATGACTCGGATGACCGCTGTTGCAATGGAGACCGTGCCGCCATTTGGTATTTAGCGGGAGACGCGTCGTGCTCGAGCTCAGTTCTCAAGTGAAGAGACCACTGCGAGGCGCGATGCGGAGAGAAGACGAGACTTACGATCCCACGGCCGCCGCTCCGCCGTGATAGATGGTGGGCAGCGCGCAGTGCACCAGCCTCTGTTGGTCATTTCTCACTGCTGCTGCTTGGCGCTTCTGCTTTGAGAGAGGTTGATGGCCTCGTTTCTGACAGTGCAGACAACCACCGCGTCTGCTATCGAGGAAGCAGCTTCAAGAGTGCTTTCGGAAGTGCCAAGCGCCTCGAAATATTGACCATCCACCGAGAGTGGAGACCCCCACTCGTGGTGCTGCGTAACGTTCGGGAACTCGCACTAAAATTTTAGTTGCAGGCCACTAGCATAGCATCGAGGTCATGACTCAAGCGCTGCATTATGCACGGGCTCCGATACATTTCGTAAGGTCTACTTCTTAATTCGCCTCGTCTGTCGGTCGATTCGACGTTACAAGACTGTCTTTCAGCATGTATGCAGTCGAAAGGACCGGTATACCGAGCGCTTCAATACAAATGCGCGCGTTCGCAGCTCGTCGTATGTCATAACTGCAGTGTGCATCTTCCGCATCACTTGTTTGTTTAGTGAAAACTTGTTTTCTCCCGTGTACCACTGAACAGCATAGGCCTTCCTCGTGTCAGCCTGGACGTTTCAATGGACAATTGCTGAAGATTTTTATCGTGACCATACATTCTATTATCGCTCGTCTCCAACCGAGAAGATGGTTCGCCTTTTTTCGAGTTGCAGCAGCTGCTGCGTGTTGGCCTTTTTGGTAGGCGCTTGGCTTCACGACTCGCTGCTCGTCGCGCATTGTGTTTCGACGTCATCAAGTGAGCAGCTTGGTGTCGGGCAGTGGGATGCGATTTGAGACAGCAGCACATGCCTTCAAGGCATGGCGCAGACAACGGATCGAGGCTTTGGGCATTGATGCAAGCAAATACTTGGTAAGGACATGAAAGTGCCCAACGACTGGTTCCCAAATTTCTGGTTCGCGTTCGTCCAACTTTCGTCAAACCAATCGTCTCGGATCGGAGGACAGACGAGGACGCACCTTGCGTATCCTCGGTGAAAGACTTTAATCGAGCCGGAACGCGGCTCACTTGAAGGCAACTCGAGATCAATGACGAGCATCATGTAGTTTGAGCACGAGCACACAGTTGTAAAACACTGGAACGATGTTTGTATCTTTGGGAACTTTATGACATCGATCACGCTGCTTTTCGAACAGGAATTCACATCAACCTCACCGAGATGCATGGTTTTCGGGGTGTTATCGTGGCATCGCACGCCTTGGACGTCTCTGGTGAACATTCGATCTTACCGACTGAACGACATCCGGCGGTAGTCTTGAGCAAGTGCAGTACATGTAGATATCTCACCCTGATCTACAGATTGTGGGAATGGCTGCAGACAAGTCACTACGGACAGAATTCCGCAGAGCGGATGCTAGCTCTCGATGAGTATTGCCAACGAGCTTCACTACTTCGAGTGGTAGCGATCTGTGTCTTCAAGCCATTACCCGTGAGCGTGACTGGAGACTTGACAGAATGCATACCTGTAAGACTAGCTTCCGATGGGCTTTGAAGAACTACATGGTCTGGATCAGACACGCTGCTGTGGTGATGCTTATCCTGCATGGAGCGATGCAGCAAGCGAAGATGTGGTTACCCGTTGACTCGAAGACAGATTATCGGGCTGTCTGGTGGGTGTGCTGTAGCTGCGACACTGCTGGACATCGTGGTGGCGGAGTTCCGATCTCGTTCTCGGCGTCTTGGGCACTCCTGACAGGAGTCCTGCCTGTACTTGAGGTGATTGTTGCTCTTGCAGTGATTTGCGTTGTCGGACGGGACAAATTGCGCGCCGTCCAGGATGGTGTGTTCCATCTTAGGCGGTACGTGAAGTTGTTTTCGGCGCCGATATCGCTCATGTTGATTTATCCGGCTGACCACGCGGTACATCTTGTCGTATTAAGCACCCTTTGATATCTGGTGTGGGTCTTGCAGTCAGATGGTGTTTGATTCGCACTTGGAAGATCAACCATTTGTTGGGGATGTTTTCGAAGCGCTATACAATTGGCACTTGCAGTTCTTACATCATGGTGGTGCTCATGAGATTCCTGCAAGGTGGGGAGATGGCATTATCGTTGCATGTGATGCATGGACGCTCTCGGTAGTTCAATCGGGACCTTCTCAGAAGCAAATATCAAGGAAGCGAAAAAGTCTGACTGTCTTCTTGCTGTGCACAATCGAGCTATAGCAGATACCAATACACTTAGATCCACGTGAGGCATGAAAGATTCGCCTACTTTCAGGTGGCTGCACAAAATGACAGACGCAAGCGATTCAATACTGTGCTCGTTATCTTCTCACAACGTGTATCATAGCGATCGAAAAGCCTCAAAACAAGCTATGCGTCTGCAACTTTGAGCGATGCTTTTCAGTCTCAGAAGGAACCAACGTTGAGGCTGACATCGGTGGTGATCAGGGAGTAGTTGACTCACTTGTCTATCCGACCAAATACGAGTGTTAAATCGATCCGTTATCGATGACACTCGCAAACGAAATGGCCGGAACAATCAATCAGTCGCTTCAGATGCTTTTTAACAACGAATACACAAAGTGCATCATCCCAGTCATGTATATACCAAAGCTTGCCTAACTGCGTCTACTCTGACACACGCAACATGGATGGTAGTCACCTTGCAGATCGAATGTTGGTTATCAGAAGTCTCGCATTCTTTCAGTTTTTCTTGTTAATGGTGTTGCACAAGTTCGTGGCGTCTCAATTCTTCGTGTCGCCATTGTACCAAGTCGCTTTCGTTCTGGAAACTCTTGCTTAGCTTGTCCATGCGAAACTCTGTCGGGTTCCCACTGGAATCCCCGTCGTCTATGCGTTGCGTCTGCAACCTGCAACAGGTGCTGCTGTCTTCTTTAGCTTCCTAACTCCATCACAATCGCGTTACGAGATCTCTTTGTTATCTGGTGCGTCGAACCACACACCCAGTGGATGCTCGGACGTGCCTTTAGGAGGCAGTACATTAGGAGGTCCGACACTACAGAGGATGCTGCTCATGGTGGCCACATCCAGTCCGTACTTGTCTGCGAGCACCTCGCGCGTCCAGCTCTCAGGCGTCTCATAGTGAAGACGCAGCAATGTGCGCAGGTCCCTCGTCGTGAGACGGCCGCGCACTTGCTCTTCGTCTGCGCCTCCGACGCCCGTGGAGGACGCGGCGCTCGTCTTGTCCGTTGGAAGGCGCACGGGCTGCGCAGATCTCAGCCGATGGCTGCTGGCGGTGGCTTCAAAGGCGCGCGTGCTCTCCTCCAGGAACTTGACGCGGTCCACGTCGTCCAGACGCTGCGCGTCTTGCAGCAGTTGCGTCCGCATCTCGACGAGCTCCACGGCGGCGCCGTGTGCGTCGATGGGCGTGGACGACGTCTCCACGGCCGTCGCATGGACTCCAGACGCACCGCGTGACAGCGCAATGAGCTGCTCCAGCGACACGTTCGTGCGGATCACGCGGCGCGAGACGGACGAGGACGTGGAGGCGGCAGTTCCCATACTTAAGGTCTCAAATGAGCGGAGGCTGGAATGTTCGTACTTAGACGGAATTCCGGTGGTTTGCTGTTTACTTTTCGGTTTGATGACTACGGTTGAGCAGTTTGTGGCTTCCTGTTATTCTAGAGCTCAAAGTCTCTGCTGGCGGTGGGTGGAAGTCATCTTGCTCCTTCGTCTTTGGTTTCGTCTTGAATGGCTGGATTGACGACGGTGATCTTCAACCTGGATCGATCAATTAGCTCTTGCATCGTGTTGCTCTGTGCTCCACTTCTGCCTTCTTCATTGTTGTTGTCCTGCAATGGCCACACTCTACTTTTCTGCGTTCAAGTCGTATTCGGTGTAGCAACCGAAAAAGTTGGACTACGGCTTGAAGAAAGAGTTCGGCGTGTGTTGTTGGGTGGTCGTTGGAGCGGCTGCAAAACCGGGAGGAGGACGCGTGGGCATCCGTGGAGGAGACGGATCCTGCGTTTCGGTCTGCGTCGATGGAGTCGACGAGCCCAAGAACGCGCTTAAACTCGACGTTCTCTGCTGATACAAAGCCGATTCGCGCTCCACAGCTGCCAAATCAGCCATGGGGGCAAACGGGCTTTCACCAACGCGACTACCGAAGCCAAGGCTTTGCGTAGCGTTCATGCCTCCAGATGAAGTTGAAGCCGTCATAAATCCGGTGTCCAGTCCATTGTTGCTGAATGGTGTGCCCAGACCCAGGCCCAGGCTACCTCCCAACATGTTGCCATTGTTGCTGCTGTTTCCAGTTCCATTGCCCCATCCAGACAGCAGAGATTGGCTGGGAAAACCGTCTGCATTGTTAAACGTGGTGAAGCTAGGGTAACCAAGCGAAGAACCAAACGAACCGTTGCCAGCGCCAAATGCTCCGCTCTGGCTGCTTACGCTGGCACGTCCTTGGTCCTCTGCTGGTGAGATTGGGCTCGGTGCTCGAAGGCTGAAAGCACCGGCACCAGACAATGTATCCAAAGGAGAAGGCGCACTGGCCATGTATCCGCCTTGCTGCTTGACTGGCTGGTCCCCTGGCATCCCTCTTAGCGCTGGTGACGGTCGGAATACAATTACTTCATCCTCGAAATCGTCATCCTCATCCACGTCAGGCTCGGCATGATAACCTCCCTGTGATTGTGTTTGCTGCTGCTGTTTAGTGCTCTCGGACGACAGAAACCCGAGGTTAATCGAAGCAAATGCTTCTGACGTAGCATTATCCTGCTGAGGATTTCCTTTCCCAACATCAGGCGAAGTCGTGAACAGTCCCGATGTACTACAGAAGAGTAGCGGGTTTCCTTCATATCCATCGCACAAATAACGCGAGAAGTGATACAACTTCCAAGCACGGACTTTTGAAGATTCAGCGTCCGCTAAAGGTGTTGCACTATTAGCTCCCGTCCATTCATCCTGCGATGGTGCCTTCGTTCCGTCCTGTTCTAGTGGCGCGAAACCTCGAAGCTCAATACTTTCCTTCAGCAAATGCTGCTGCTCACGAACAGCAGATGGCGTCTCGTCGGGACCAGCACCAGCTACCAGAGGCGCATACAGCTCACGCATACGGGCGTGGTTCACCAGCTTCGCCAGTGTCTCCAGGAACGCTGTAGCAAATTGGTCCGCACCTGTTCCTGGGTCATTCGTTGCCACATCACTGTACAGTTTCTTCTGGCGATGCACCAAAAGTTGTTCCAGTTGTTCCAGCATATCCGGATGCAGCTCCAGATAATCACAAAAGACAGTCACAGGTCCTGCAAGTCGGAACGCTGCAAGTGTCTGATCCTTCGGCGCTTTGCTGTTGGTACCTGCTGTCGGCTTGATGCTCAAACTGTCCACGAGAAACTCCATCACACTTGTTATCGTGCGAATAGCGAGACGAAGTGCATCCTCGAGAGGCGCCGTCTGCGCGCGTGAGTCCGAAGCTCGAATGATGCAGAAAATGTTAGTCACCACTACCTTAAGCAGCAGTGCGTCGCCCACGACTCCTGCCTGCAGTAACGTCCGCAAGTCCTTGAACAGCACCGCCTCCATATCTCTCGGGTACACGGGCGTCACTGCGTCTCTTACAGCACCCGTCGACAAGGCAAACAAGATGCCATGCATCCTCGTGAGTCGATGTAGACAGCTCTTTAAGAACGCCGACTTGTCCTTGGAGGACGACATGGACGTGAACGTCATGGGCGCCGCTAACGGGCGTTGTCGACTGCGTTCAAAGAGCAGCGCGAGGTTTTCCTCCGCCGTCGTGAAGGGCTGCGACGTGAGTAAACTGCGGCAGTATCTATAGACCGCCACAGTCTCGGCGTCGACGTACGTCGCGAGCACGGCCAATTGGTTGTGCGGATTGCCATTGTCCGGCAGGACGTTGAGTGCGCGATGATAGAGCGCTTCCGCCGCTGCAAAGTTCTTCTTGGCCTTGTGGCTGTGCAGCTCCCGATAGCGCGCGAGGTCTCCCAGGAACACGTAGCAGCGATACAAACTGGCGCGACAGCTGCTGTCCGTGGCGAAGACGTCCCGTAAGTGCGCGTAGAAGGCGGCGGCGGCGTTCAAAAACTGGCAAAAGTCGCTGGACACGCGCGCGAAGACCGCGCGATCGGCGCGATCGGCTGCTGCCTTGCGGATGCGGCGGCGGAAGTCCTCGATGCGGCGGTAGAAGCACGGCTTCCACAGCGCCAGCTCCACCTCCTTCCGCGCCGCGAACGCCGGCTGCGCGTCTGCCAAGCGCGTGGCGGCGCCGATCAGACGGACGCGAAGCGCGTTGGCAGCCTGCGCGTTGGATGGATCGGCGCGTAGGAGATCCCGCAGCTGCTTGTCCAGCGCCACGAGCTCCGCGTACGCGCGGCGCGGGTCCTCCATGCTGCTGTGGCTCTCGAGATGTAACGGAACAGTTGAGCCACCCCTTTTCAAGGCACCTCGCGGCTCTTTAATTAGGCACTACGCTCTATTGTGGCAATTTACTCCAGTCTAGTGTTTCATCCAGGCAAATTGGAAGGAGAAGTCGACGCCTAAATAGGACGAATTAGGATGTAAGTTTTAGGACACATTCATGACAAGATTATCATTTTACGCACCGTAATGTTCCAGCATGAAGCCCACTGCGAATAGCAGCCAGGTGGCGATTTTGCCTTGCACGAGTCGAGCGTGAGTCTCCAGTACGAAAGCTACTTGATACAGTGTGGAAACTCCGAAGCGAGTTGCAACAAAAATGTGAAGTCCCACTAAAATTGAGCTTTGGAGCCCCACAAAAACGGCGATGACGCTAAATCGTTGTGCTAGTCGTTCGGGATGGTCTAAATCGTGGTCACTCAAATAATAAACGCGATTCGGTAATTGCTGCATAATGAGCATGTACGCCATGTAAATCGTAGGCGTGATACATTGAGCGTACGCGATGAGGCCGAGATATTCGTTGTTGAACAGTAGTTGAAGCGTTTGATTCACTGCCACGGTGTTTTGTTTTCGAGTTTCTTTCAAAATGTCATTGATCACGGGGTTTTCAGGCATGAGAAGTGGTTGTAGTTTGAGAGAAGTGGCCAACTTTGTCGAGACTGCAGTTAACTCGGCTAATCTTCGTGAAGAACCTAAATGCGCCATCAATTTGCGTGTAGAACCATTTTGTTTTGTCGTCGACGGGTCAACCTGAACGGATACCCTTCGAGATGACCCTGCTCCCACTTGAATTGATATTCGTCTGGACGAACCTGATCCCATTTGAGTCGAAAATCGACGAGATGAGCCTCCGTGGGCTGACACACGTCGCGAAAATACCTCGACTTGACCCGAGGTTCTTCGTGACTTGTCTGCTGGACCAGAGATTCTACTGGAAAATGGTTCAATTTGCGTCGGAGTGCTAGGATTTGTAGGACGAGATGGCCGTCTTGAGGTAGGTGCAGACGCGAGCTGAGTGGATTCATTTGGGGTACTGTTGTTATCGAAGCTGTCGGTGTCCGATTCTTCATCTTCTGTGCACTTTTGCTGACTAAGTCGATCTCGGCTATCCAAGCGAAACCCGAAAGAATTACCTAGTCGAGTGCCGATTTGAACGCTAAATCGTTTTCCAGCCTCGGGGATCAACCACGCTGCCTCTCGTATCCTTTGTATGAACCGTGAAGGTGGGTTTATTGCCTTTGAAAAGTGTTCGGCACTAAGATCTGGGCTACTCATGGCAGTCGATGAATAACGTGACTTTCGATCCGCCATTGACCGAAGTCCTGTGGGTCTTCGGTCGTTGTTGTAGACACAACGAGCTGCAAGAGCAGCGAGAAGAGCTTTATTCTCCTCTGAGACGTTGTGTTCTGCACAAGATAGCAAACAAATTTGACGCAATTCTGCTGGGTCAAGTTGGCCAGGTAGTTGAAGAAGCCGCAGGGTAGCTTGAAAAAGCGTTCCTAGTGAATCTTCATCTTCATCTGGAGCCTCTGTGCCGAGAGCTTTTGCGCTTAACTTCTGCTCTCGATGTCTTCTTTGCTGAACAGCTCGATGTGCAAGGGCCACTCGAGATCTACAGTTCATTCCGTGAAGTGCGAGCATCAAATCAATCACGTTGAGAGACACGACGATAATGGCCATTTCCAGCGAATTAGTACTGCGCATGCAAAGCGCAGAGTAAAGCGCGTTAAAGACATCAACGGTGAACACAATCACCTCCGGTAATCGATCTTCTAGATGCGCGCCACACGCAGCAAGAATATTTTTCATCGCAACATTTACTAAAGTCAAGAGTGCCATCAAGTGTGGCTGGATGAAACTCGGGGCAGCATGAAACAGTGCCTGGTACGCCGGATAAATAGTAATAAGCGCTCCTTGAGCTGTGATCAGCATAAAATAACGATGCATGCGAAATTCCACGTCCGGAACGTCCCGAAGAGCTCCCCGTCCTAATACAAGTCCAGTGATACAAAAGCACAAAATAATAATCACGGGAGATTGTAGCATATTCATGAACGGAAGGGGGAAAATCCACATCTTTGCCATCAAAACGAGCAATCCGGTCGTCACTCCAGAGCTGCAAAGTGTTATCCCAACAATTCGTGGAGTAGAAAGATTAAGCTCCGACAACCACGCTTTCGCTTGCATTAACCCGCTCAGCATTGTCATCGCTACAACAATTGTATGTCGAATCCAAAACATATAGTTCGCATCTGGGCCTTCCGCCGATGGACGAAGAGGAAAACATGCAGTAAGCACCACTAGTAATAACGGAGACAACGGTGTCAGTATACACACCATAGCAACTCGTAATGGCGACACTCGCTGTCCATACTCCTCCAGTGCCAACATTCGTTCAACCGAGTATTGTCCACAATGACTCACTTGAAGACGTTCCCAAAGATTGTAGAGCGGTCCTAGTGAACTTCCGAAAAATTTCATAGTCCCAAGGACAATTTGACTTTGTTGTCGTTCATGTGGAGGTCGAATTGGAGGAATGCCACGAGGTTGAATGGATAGTGACAGCGGAAGCACCACGCCCCGCTTCTTGGGCATCTCGAGGCAACAAAATGACGAGACTAGATGTTCTCTGTTCGTTGAACTGCCTACGTCAAGCCCTGAATAGCTTCGGCCCTAGTGTTCTAGCTATATATTCCTGGCATTTAATTGACTTCTTTGGTGGACAGAGATCAATCCTTCATGATGAAGTCACCCAAGTAAACTTGAAAGTGAAATCCGCTCCGTAGTGCACAAGAGTCGATTGTACTGCGAAAATGAGCCAGATGAGCAATCTTCCCTGAAGAAACAAGAACTGGTTCTCCAATACAAAAGCGACTTGGTAAATGGTGGAGATGCCGAATCGTTTCGTCACAAACACCTGCAGAATGATCAATACTGCGAATTGCAACGCTGCCAAAGCTGCAATGACTAACATTCGTTGGTCGAATTCACGTGCATTGCCGAAATAGCGATAATGTGTTGGATAATAGACATGGTTCGGCATAGATTGGAGGAACGGCATGTACATCAAATAGATGACGGGGACAAAGCACTGCGTATAAGCTATGAGACCGATATATTCGTTGTTGAACAGCAGTTGCAGAGTTTGCTGGACCGCTTTGGTATTTTGTCTTCGTCTCTCTTCAAGCACGCTTCCGATGACAGGGTTACTGGTCCGAACAATAGGAAGGAGTTTTTCGGAGACGTTCAAACGCTCAGAAGTAATGAAAGTGCCAGTCGATGACACATTTTGATGAAGTTTCAACGATGAGTCAAGTACTCGTAAGTTTCGAGAACCTGTTGGTGTTATCGCTGAAGGTGGATTTAAGGGTTTCAGTGGCTGTAATGAGAGACGACGAAATGCGTCGGTACTTGAGCCATCGTAATCGGTATCTCTGGTCAATTTCTTGTGGCGAAACGATAACAAACTTCCAGAGCGACGAGGTTTTCTTTTAAAATGTGACTGAACCATGGGAACGACGATCACTGCCGCTTGTAGTCGCTGGAAAATCTTCGATCGAGGTGGTGGAGGCACTACGAAGTAGGAAGAACTGAGCTTTCGTCCTTCAATCGCTGCTGTCGCGTACTGAGACTTTATCTGACTCATAGTAACTCTCTTCGATGCCAGTCGTTCACTGTTGTAGACACTGCGAGAGCCTAGGGAAGTCAATAGTTCTGTATTTGCTTCTGAAAGTTTGTGCTGCATTCCAGATAGAAGGCGAGTTCCCCTCAACTCCATCGTGTCCAGTTGACCAGGTACTTGAAGCAATTTCACCGTTGACTTAACTAGTGAGCCAAGTGATCTGGAAGCACCAGAGTTTGTCAGTACCAACGAGGGTTTTTCCACATGAAAAGACCGACTCGCTTGTGCCATTCGAGAACGTCGATTCATACCGTACAGAGTCATCCCTTGGACGAAAACATTGAGCGCTACTATCACCACGACCATTTTCATCGAGTTGGCGCTATGCATGCAGAGCACAGAATAAATTGTGCCGAAAACGTCACAAGTGAATACGATCACCTCCGGTAGACTGTCCTGAAGATGCGATCCCCAGGCTGTTTGGAGATTTTTCAGTGCAAGATTTAAGACTGGCATCAAGGCCATCACCAGGAGTTGTAACGTACCATCCACTGCGAGAAACAGAGCTTGGTACGCTGGGTAAATTCCCAATAGCGCTGCATGAACTGAAGTAAGCAAGAGGAATCTGCGACCTCGGAATTTTCCGTCTTCTATGCCTTCCATTGGATGTGATCCCAACGCTATTCGACTTGCTATAGCCCAGATGCTAAATAGTAGGGGTGCTCCAGCTACAATAAGGAATGGGATCGGAAACACCCACAAACGTGCGATGAGAATATTCAAGGTCGTGTACACAACCGCACTACCAATTGCCACCACCACAATCTGCGTCATCGTTAACCTCATTTCTGGGATCCAAACTTTAGCTTGGGCCATTGCACACACGATAAGAACTATCCCAATAAGGGTGTGTCGAATCCAGAAAGCATAGTTCGCGAATGCTCCCTTCTCCGCAGGCTGTAGTGGCAAAAATTCAGTAAAACTGATCACAAGTAATGGACCAAGCGGAAACAGGATGCAGACACCTAGTATACGGGCGATTGATACACATTGACAGTATTCGTCTAGTGCAAGCATTCGCTCTACAGAGTATTGTCCACAATGACTGACTTGGAGACGCTCCCAGAAATCGTAAAGAGGGGCAATTGAATACCCCAAGACGCAGACATGCGACTTCAGATCACTTGGTTGTTTCGTGATAATTCGCTGGTTCGGAGTTTGTATTTCTTTCGAAGTCTTTAGACTCTCGTGAATGCTGTCTAGGTCTTGATCAGATAATTCTGTGACTGCATCGGGTAATTCTTGAACATGTCTTAGCAAGCTACTATGTCGTTGTTGTGGCTCCGGGGTCTCATTGTGAAAGCTGTGCAAGGCATTCTCCTGTTGTCGAGAAACTTTTGTATTGCTCGGTTGCCGTGGAAGAACGGAATGGTTCTCGTTTCTTTGAGTGCTGTCCCATGGCACAATCGATCGGCTACCTCGAGATAGTGGTTCGAGGATTCCACGAAAGAGAAAGCTGCTATGGTGTCTTGACACTTCATGAATATTTTCCTTCGCTTCACGTAGAAATGTTGCGTCACTCTCGAGTGACCCGTGAGGCAGGACATGAGCTCCAGCATGCGTCATTGCTTTTTGCGACAGTCTTAATCACTTGCGAACAAACTGCGAAGTGTAGATGTTTGGGATCACGAGAATAGCCATTTTCTGAGAGACACTCGTTTTTCGTTTCACATTGGTTGTGGGTGATAATTCTTATGAATTCTAGTATTGTTACCCTGTTCATCTTGGCAATGGTCCTCCCGTACTACGAGTGGAATAACAACTGCTAAATTTTACCAAGTTGCTCTGGTGTTTGTCAATTTTGTGTAACGATACCTGGCAGTCGTATCTGACAATATTAGTTTGAATAATATCCCTGATGGCATAGTTTCCAAACCTCGCAAAAGCTTGTATCAATGATTCATTTGTGCAGCCATTCGAAACGAAAAGTGAAATCAACACCTGCACGAAAGTTATACACATGAGCAAATTCGATTTTGACCTTCTTCTGGGAGTTGACTTACCGTAGTGTACAAGTGTCGACTGTACTGCAAATATCAACCACATCAATAACCGGCCTTGCAACAACACAAAGCGAGATTCTAGCACGAATGCGACCTGGTAAATTGTCGAAATGCCGAATCGCTTCACTATAAACACTTGCAGCATGATAAATACAGTTAACTGTAGACCGGCTAGGATCCCAATCACAGTCATTCGTTGGTCGAATTCGAGTGAGTCTCCGAAGTATCGATAGTGTGTCGGGTAGTACACATGATTGGGCAAAGCTTGAAGTGCTGGCATATACAGCAGATACAGCACGGGGATAATGCACTGTGTGTACGCGATAAGTCCAACGTACTCGTTATTGAAAAGTAGCTGGAGCGTCTGCTTCACGGCTCTAGTGTTCAGCATGTTTCCAATGACAGGATTGTTCTTCGAGACGAGCGGTAGTAATTTTTCTGAAGTCTCTTGCCACAAAGCAGGAACGCTGCGTCGATTTGATTTAGCGCGAGTCTTTGGATTCTTCGATGGTGGGTTTGTCAGCAGAGTTGCCTTTGGGGCTGGCGATTCCAAGTCTTGAGCAATGGAAGATGCGTGAGAAGACACTGATGAAGATTGTCGCGTGAACTTTTCTCCCTCGGATTCATCTCGTTCACTATTTGCCGGTCGAAACCATCTTGAATCACCTAGTTGAGCCGCTGTCCGTGAATTAATGCGTAAGCTTAACCATCTACTAGTCGAAATTGACAGCACAGCTCCTCGTAGTCGTTGAATCAGCTTTGATTGGGGTTGTGGCGGTACTGGAAAGTGAGAGTCACTAAGCTTTCGGCCTTCCATAGCTGCAGAAGAATATCGTTCCTTCATTTGAGCTACTGAAACAACTTCAGTCGTTCGTCGACTGTTGTTATAAACACATCGAGCTGCGAGTTGGTCAAGTAGGTCGATACTTGGTTTCGAAAGCTGATGCGGCATACCTGAAAGTAATCGAATTGCCCGCATTTCGGTCGAATCAAGTTGTCCTGGTGCTTGAAGTAACCTGAGCATTGTGTTGACTAATGTACTTAACAAAGCAGGACTGCCACCAGCAGTAGCAAATGAGTCCAACACTGATTGTCTCCTACGGAGATTTTGTTGCTGTCGTTCCATCAATTGAAACGATCGACAAGCTCTCGCAACTCGAGATCGACGGTTCATTCCATGTAGAGACAGTAACAAGACCGAAGTGTGTAGTACCAACGTAATTGCGACCATCGTCATCGAGCTTGCGCTGTGCATACAGAGCACCGAGTAGGTTGCACTGAAAACATCGACACTAAAGATGATAAGTTCCGGTAGATTATCCTCGAGATGCGAACCCAGCGCTGTCTGGAGATTTTTCAGTGCGAGATTAATTGCAGGTAGCAGCGCGATCATTCCTAGCTGAAGATATCCATCCAACGCGAGAAAGACAGCTTGGTATGCTGGATAAATCCCCAACATCGAAGCATGGACGGAAGTTAACAACAAAAATCGACGACCACGGAATTCTCCGTCTTGAACATCTTCTAAGGGGCGAGAACCTAACACTATTCGACTTACGATGGCCCAAATGAAAATATTTAATGGTGCACCTGCCACCACTAGGAAAGGAATAGGAAATACCCACAGAGCTGCAATGAGGATATTTGTTGCTGTGTAAACAGATGCAGTACCAGTAGCCACCACAAGAACCTGTTTCATCGTCATGGCCATCTCTGGAATCCAAACTTTTGCTTGCCACATCGCACACATTACTAGAATAATTCCCATGAGAGTATGTCGGATCCAAAACACGTAATTTGAGAGCGGGCCTTCTTCCACAGATTGCAGCGGCATAAACTCGGTGAGCACGATAATAGACAATGGACCGAAGGGAAATAATAAGCATATTGCCAATACCCGTCCGATCGAAACTCGTTGACAGTACTCATCGAGAGCTAGCATGCGCTCAACCGAGTATTGTCCACAATGACTGACTTGCAGTCGTTCCCAGAAATCGTAGAATGGGGCGAGAGAATATCCAAAAAACGTGATAGCTGTCACGAGACGACTCGGTTGACGTTCAGGCCTAGGTGGTAAGGAGACGATGAATGCATCTCGCTTTTTCGTTGAAGAAGAATACTTGGTTACATCCGGTATTGCTGGACCACCAAACGACTTTGTCTTTTCTGGAGAACCTTCGATTGTACCTGGTGGTTTTGGAGCCGACATTCCCAGCTCACGGAAATTTTTCAATGAGGTGGTTAGCCGCTTTGCTGGGGAGGTTGATCGTCGTGGTTCAATCTCTGGAGGTGTCAACTGTAGGGCGTAGTTGCTTCGTCGAGGTAATTCTTTCGAGTCCGTTCTAGGTGAATCCGCCGAAGTTTGTTGTGCAGTGCAAGACCTATCGCTATCTTGGCGTAAAACCGCAAGACTATCTAGCTTCTGCTCCATGGTCAGTCGAATTGTTTGAGAAAAACTATTAAATTGCCGAATCGGGGAAGTTTTCTTATCATCTTGATCGACCGATTTCACGCGTACTCTCGGGGGTCTGGTGTGCGACGAAAATGGCAGTGAGCGACCACGAATGTTGTGTAGAACGCTACTACCTCGCTTCGGTGAAGAACGAATGTGCGGCGCCACCATCACTCCTCGAATACTTCTCCTCGGTTCATTGCCGCGAGTTATTGACAGTCGACCTCTGGAAGTGTCCTGGACATCATCATGCGTGTCTTGCATTACCAATATGCACACTCAATCGTTTCGGAGTGTCTTGAAGAATAGTGTTCTTAGACTTAGTCAGGTTACCAATATCCCAGAAATAGGGGAGCTTAGTTGGGTGCTGTGGTTTCAACGGCGTGTCTGCAAATGTCTTCTGTCCATGGGGGATCGCATGCATACTGGAGAAGTTACTACGAGTCGCTTCGTACATGGAAATTTGCTGGTGCCTGGCTCATTAATCAACATTGAGGAAATAAAGCAGATAGGTTTTCTAGAAATACACACCGTTGCAAGTTGTAAGGCGAAAGCATTCTGTTAAGTGGTTGCTCCACATTGACACCAGGTCATGTTGATTTCAGCAGTAACGATTTTTGGGTAGTTCCCAAATCTCAGGAATTCGAACAAGTTATCGGAAATCGTTCTACT
>PCFV01000321.1:7555-33520 GCA_002812785.1 Phytophthora litchii | reverse complement strand
GTCTCAGTAGGGGCGTCAGTCTCAGGAGCAGAAGTATACGCTGGTGTATCCGTGTATGCCACTTCCGTCTCATCGTCGTCTACCTGGGTGTACTTACCCGCGTGGCTACCCTCAACAGACTCACCCTTGTCGCAGTCCTCCTTCGAGCCGCCGACAACAGAGCCAGAGCTGGTGTAGGTGCTCTGGTATTGATCATGGGTAGAGTATTCATCTTCGCTGTTCTCTCCGTTGTACTTGCTTGAGTCCTCGCTCATAGATGGGTACTGTGTCTCGTACGGACCGCTGGTTCCCTCGTATTCAAGTTTCTCGTACTCATTACTCTTCGAGTTGCCGTAGTTGCTGCCGCGCAGGTGTTTCGACGGGTAATTGTCCTTACTGTTGTCGTCACCCTCGTAGTGACCATCCACCGAATTGCCTGATGAACACGGGGTGTTCACAGAGCCATTGGCATCGGTGCTCTCATGGTCGTACGTATCTGCGTGGGTACTATCGTAGCCTTGGTTGCCATCGTGGTGGAAGCTACCATCCTTCGACGAGGGACACGGAGTATCAGTTGAGTAGAAACCACCATTCTCGTACGGTTTTTCATCGCTTGGGTACTTATCACCGCCCTGAGGATAGTCACCACTTCTCGGATACTTGTCACCTCCCTGAGGATAGTCACCACTGCTCGGGTATTTGTCACCACTCTGGGGATAGTCACCACTGCTTGGGTACTTGTCACCGCCCTCGGGGTACTCACCACTGCTCGGGTATTTGTCTCCCGAAGGATATGGTGTGTAGCTGTTGCTACCGGCGTTGTAGGAATATGGCAAAGTGGGGCATGGGGTGTCCTCTGTCGTGTACTCTTCCTTGCCGGTGTTGTAGCTGTAAGGAAGCGTTGGGCAGGGAGTGGTTTCATACGCCTGATCGTTGTTCCCTCCGATAGGGTACGATGTCTCCTTCGTAGGGTAGTCGTTGTTTCCTCCGACAGGGTACTGTGTTGATGCCTTGTCATCATAAGGAAACGTGTAGCTGTAAGGAAGCGTTGGGCAGGGAGTGGATTCATACGCCTGGTCGTTGTTTCCCCCGACAGGGTACTGCGTTGATGCCTTGTCATCATAAGGAAACGTGACCTCATCCTCTTTCGGGTACGAATTCTCGACCGGGTAAGTCACTTCAGCATCACCACAGTCAGAAGCAGAAGATGTACTCTGGTAGGGTGTCTCAACGTCACCAGAAGAACTCTTGTCCACGCTTGGGCATGGAGTATCAGCATCATAAGCAGAGCTCTGGTCTGCGCTGGGGCATGGTGTGTCAACTTCGCTCTGGTACGACGTCTCAACTTCATCATCCGGGTAGGCACAGCCCCACGTTTCATCCACAACAATGACACATTGTGCATCCTTGGGTGCGATGCACTCACCGCCGTTGTAGGAAGGAATTCCTTCATGACAATTGTCGCTGGCAACATCACCCTTCAGTGGACATCCCGTTCCAGTCGGGACCTTGCCGGTACCAATACAGATAGGTCCGTCGACCGTGTAGGTGGCATCACCGAGGACAGACACGGGAGTGCCACCACTCGAGTAATCAGCGGTCGAAAGACCAAGAGAAAGCGCGGCCGCGACGACCGCGCTGAAAGGCTTCAGAACGCGAACCATGATGCCTGGAGTAAAAGACTGCTGTACTCAAGTTGTTGAGTCGATGTGGCAAATCGAAGAATGAGAGTTTCATCGGTGCGCATGCTCGTCCAAGGTAGCATCGATCTCCATTAGAGGATTTCCGGTCCAGGAAATCATAGGAAATCTTCGCTTTTGTGCCCAAACCCGCCTGTCCTCGACGTGACAAACAGATCAATTCGGGTACTACCCCACCAAGGCGAACTCATTTCATTAGTGTCGGGTTCACATTTCAGAGCGTTCGTGAAGTGCCCATCTAAGAAAACGGCAACTGAGTTATTAGAGCTGAGCGACATGACCAGGTTACCTGGTTAATTGCCCTGGCAGCAAAATGGTAGTATGGACGAGGGTAGGACTGGTGCTCTTCATGTTATTGTGATAATGCTCAGTTTTTCGAGTCGCTGCCCGAAAAGCTGCAACCTGCACCACTGTTAAAGCGGTGCTACTCCGAAGGCCAAGGCATGGCCGAGACCGGTGGCTTGGGAAGTAAGGCACATACCTTGTCATTCAACTTGATGGTTCGTAGCATCGTTCATTTGTGCTGTTCGTTATGCTGGATCCTTGGGTAACGGCGGCAGCACGCAAGGGGTGTCTTCTCACCAGCTGGACCCCAGCCTGGGGCTCATTTAAATGTGATTTCTCGAAAACGCAAGTAATCGCATGAAGGTTTGTTGTGATGTTGCACGTACACTTGCACGCACGCATAAAACGTTAAAGCCGGAAAGTACCAGCAGACAGAGACGATTACGAAATGAGTCACCCGCGCGTCCTACTACCTTCCATCTCTACTACGTCTAGTCTTATAGCTTAGTTGGACTGGATCAACACTGCTGGTGAAGGCAGGGTTGCGGATGGGGTTTTTTAGTTTGGGAATATCCCTCCCACCCAACCAAAGACGGTCGGGGTCGGGATTTTTAAAAACCCACTCACCCATCCATTATAAGCCCACCCACAATAATCTTATGTAAAATCTTGTGCAACTTTGTAGCTAAAAACAAGAGGAATCTGACTACAAACTCTGTGTCGAGTGGACTTTGCTGCTCACTCTTGATTTTGCGGATCGCTGAAACTCTGCGGGGGGTCAGTCTAGTCCAAACATATTCGTGTGGCGGAATGTCGGCAGTAGTGTTGCATTGGAGTTAGTAGGCCATCATTTTTTAGTGAGGAAGACTTCGCCATTAACATCACTTGGCATACTTAATATGTGCCCTTATAGTACCGTGTACGAAGCTTTCCATTGGCTGCATATTTGACCAATCAGAATTATCTGGGTTATTGTTGGGTTACGATCAATGCTCCCGCGATTAAAAAAACCAAACCCGAACCACCCGCTAACTTTGAAAAACCCACCCATATTCAAAACTACAAAGGGCTTTTTGCAACGCTGCCTTTAAGGTACACATTACATAACACTAGTGTAAGTTTTAATGAGATGCCATATTACCTCATCAGTTGCTACCCTATGCAAGCGTATACTTAACTGTAAGTAAAACTTTATGCGAAAATGTGTTGAATCAACTAATTGCTACGCTTAGCCGGTCGGATGGACTTCTCGAATCTCTGGTAGACCTGTATCTCCGTAGTTTTTCCGAGCAGTTCAGTTTCACTTTTCAATCCGCCCAGTAATGCAACCACATCATTTCGTGCTAGTGCTCTCAAAACTACAAAGGGCTTTTTGCAACGGCGTGATGCAGCTCGGATGATAGCTATGTAACATACTGCTGGAAGCAGTGCAGCTCGGGAAACCTTCACGCAACATTGTTGTTTTTTGTAGCCATCTTAGCTGTTGTGTGATACACACCACATATTATTTTACTCCTTGTCAAAAGTTGACTGTAATGGAGGAGACACTTCGTCTGCAGTTCGGCACGGCCGCCACGACAATTGGCACGCAGTGGTTGGCGTTGCAGCAAGTCAATGAAGTCACCAAGACTCCTCATGTCCTAGCATTTGAGGCAAAAGGCCGCGTCAGACGAAAAACTCGGGCCAATCTGAAGAACCAGGAAGACCCCACGACCTGGTACGACTAAAGTATTAATTAATGCACAATAACTGGTGTTTCCCTGACTTACGTACAATTCGCAATGACTTTTATCATTTAGGGGCGGCGGGTTGCAAGTGTACGACCAGTTAGAGGCAGAACCAGTGAATAAGGAACTGTGGAACTGGAGCAGACTTGGAGAGCACAACCTCGTGGAGGTGGATGAGTTTCGTCCGCATATGCCGTTGCACAATTTCTATGAAGGCCATGCAATATCCAATGGTGGAAATATTGGCAGCACGACGTTGGAAGAAGCAGAAGATCGAGTGCGGATGGTCTTGGAGACGTGTGATCAGTTACGACTCGTGCAAGGTCTAGTGGATATGGATTCCTCATGGGGAGGCCTGGCGCATGAGATGATGACGTACGTTGCAGAAGAGTGTCCGGGTGCAGTGATTATGGTGGTGGGCAATGATTGGAGTTATCCGATGTCTACCGACGATGAAGACGCGGTGTTTCGTGTTGCGCCAAATGTGCGGGACCGTACGAAGATTGAGGCTAGGAAGCGCATGAACTTGGCGTCTTCAGTTGCGTTACTGTCTGAAGTGTCACACTTATTGATTCCTGTTGCAATGTCATCGAGTTCGCTGTCTAGCACGACGTTTTCAGAGCTTAGGTTTGATCGGTCGAACTGTGCTGACGTTAGTACTGTAGTGGCGACTGCGTTGGAGCTTGCAATGTCGGCTCACCGAGGCAAATCAATCTCTGGACTTATGGAAGGGCTCCAACCCAGCATGAAAGTTATCGAGCTAGCTGCGTCATTCCCGTACATGGCAGACCCAACAGCATTGCTGCAGTGCATCAGCGAGAGTGTCACCAGCGAAGTGAAGCCCAACAGCTCAACAGAAGACCCATTCCTGAAGTACTCACTGCTTCCTGCCATCCAACAACCAGCTACCCGTGAAGAACGCGTCAAAAAGACATTTTACCGTCGTGTCCACTTCCGCGGAGCATTTAGTAGCAACTTGTCGCTGGGGTCCACCATCGACTCTTATCCTGTATCCTCCCGTGACGTTGCGTTGAAATGGTCCGCACCACCTCTCGAGTTGCCAGATTCCTATCGCCTGCTGCAACCTTCGTCCATTAATGCTATTTCGCAATTGTCATTGTCCAGTCGAATGGGTGGATACTTGTTTGCCATGGCGCAACGTGTTGCAAGGAGTGACAAACGCACACTCTACGAGTTCACGCGTGTTGGAATGAGTCCTGATGCAACAGAAGAACTAGAATCTGCATTGGCAAACATGGCCGACGCATACTTCGCATAATTGGCAAAACGAACATGGTGTTTTTCACAAGGATCCATTCTGGTGCAACTTGCTTGCGTTTAGACAAAGGCAACAGCGATATCGTTAGCCATACGTGATTGGTGGAAATACAATACAAATCGCACTTAGTCGTCTCGACCTTATATTGAAGAAAGCGAAACGCCGTACAAGTGTCTAAAGCGAGAGGGAGCCGCAACAAGAGCAAGAGTGCTCACGTGATGGATCGGATGTTTAGCGGCGTAATGCCGACGGAATCGAGAAGGGGAGAGGGTGCTCTCCCCTTTAATAGTCGTCGCAGCGTTGAGGAGGACTCATGGACGGAGGTAGAGCGACAAGAACTCGACTATGCTGTAAGGACACAATTTCATGGCAAAAAGTTTTCTGCGACAATTATAAGTGATGCTAAATTTTTGCATGTTTCCATTTTACAGACATCTTTCGTGTCGGAGAGTATGTATTTGGTGATGGAAAATCCGGCAGGGGCCCTTTATATGGGCGAGACTGTGCAATTCAAAGTGCACGCAGTGTGTGACCAGTCGACATTCCGAATATCAGGAGTTTCTGGCAACAAAATGACTAAAACTGAAGACATGATGCACGGAACATTGTTTCTCACGAGCTATCGCCTTCTTTTCCGCTCTTTTCAAGTGAGTTTTGAGGTTTTTACGAATTTTGCCTTTATTGCATGGAAGTCTGATATTCTCTTGTTTTATAGCAGCATCATGAAGAAGAATTAGTGGAAGTCCAGTTGCACAACATTGCAGAGCTTGCGGAATTTCGGGTGAATGGAAAACTGGGTCCGATGAGTCAATTGGAAGTTTCATGCAAGAATTTCGAGCTGGTTAAGTTCAATTTCCCTGGTGAAGCTGTGTCTGGGGACGTGTATGTAAAACTCAACCAGTTACTGATGGGTAAGTTGCAACCTGCAGCTTATGTGTTTGCACACCAGCCAGACACTTCTGGATGGGCAGCATACGACCCACATGCAGAGTTTACCCGCTTGGGGTTTAAAACACCAAAGAGTGGCGCACAGATTGGCGGATTTCGGATCACGCACGTAAACAGCAACTACAAGATGTCTCCCACTTATCCCGATTCATTCGTGGTTCCTGCATCAGTGTCGGATGGTGAGTTGAAGAAGATTAGCTTCTTTCGTGCTCGTGGACGTGTACCCGTTGTGACGTATCGACACAAGAACGATGCGGTAGTTGCGAGATGTGCACAACCACTTGTTGGACTGCGGAGGAAAAGGTGCACTTCTGATGAAGCATACATGGTTGCACTACGACGAGAGTGCAAAGGACAGCTGCTTTTTATTGATTGTCGAAGTCAAACTAGCGCCTATGGAAATATTGCACTCGGTGGAGGGTTTGAAGTGTACGTACTTGTCTGAGGTTGACTGGTATGCATTTTTTTCTGACTCGAGCGTTACTACCGTGGTTGTACAGGCTGGATTATTACAAGGACACCAACATTATGTTCATGGGTATTGAGAATATCCACTCCATGAGAGATTCCATCCGCAAACTCTTCGACTTGATCAAGAACGAAGTTCACGGCAATGAGCGTCCTAATTGGCTGTCATGTCTAGAGGTGCGTATACGTCTTTGCTAGTTTCAAAGATAGGTTTGAGGTGGAGCTTACATACACTCTTGTTGGGTTTCTCGAAATCAGAGCACACGTTGGCTAGAACACGTGCGTTCAATTTTAGTTTCATGCTCTGTCTGTGTAGCAAAGCTTGTAGAAGGCACCAGCTTAGTGATTCATTGCTCTGACGGATGGGACCGTACCGCTCAGATCACGGCCCTGGTCAAGCTATGTGCAGATCCATTTTACCGCACGATAAAAGGGTTTCAGGTTAGTTTTCCGTCCTCTTAATATGCATTGCTTGACATGTCTGATCTTTGTGTCCTTGTAGGTTTTGATTGAACAAGAGTGGTGTGCCTTTGGACATCAATTCCGCGCAAGATCAGGGCACACTGACACCCAAGCTGCTTACTGGGAAGATGACCACACGTCACCGGTGTTCATGCAATTCGTGGATGCCGTGTGGCAACTGATGCGACAATTTCCTTGCTCATTCGAGTTCAGCGAACGCTATCTTATTGCTATGCTCGATGAGGTGTACAGCAAGCGAAGTGGGACCTTTCTCCACGATTGCGAAGAGGCTCGAATGGTTGGCTTTCAATTGTATCTTCTGTGGATTTTTATTCTAACTACACCGTGCGGCGTATGTTTAGGGATCGAAGACGGTAATCCGATGTACCAGTGCCTGGACATTGCTGGAAGCACATCGTCATGCTGCAGATTTCCGAAATCCATTTTTCATGGTGCCGCTTAGTGGCGAGGGATCGGTGGACAAGTCTCCGGTAGTACTGCAGTGCAAGTGGCACACAAGCTCACTAGCTATCTGGTCGTCGTTTTATCTGCGGTCGCTGGAATCGAATGACTCACGGGTATACAAGGTCCCATTTGTTTGCATACTGCATTGATGTGCTGTTATGTTTGCTCTTTTTGAGGTCTCGTCATCTCACGATGCTTATTCATTTTAGGACGCTTGGGCAAAGGAGCTACAGGTAACACAAAGGGAGTTGCAGAATCAATTGAGCGCCGCGCACCAACAGTTGCAGTCTCAAGTGGAGCAGAACTCGGATCTGCAAAGCGAATTGGAGCAGCTTCGACGAGAACGAGCACAGCTGGCCCGGTTACTGGAGGGTGAAGTGTACAGCGATACATTGAACGGTTTGCTGGTGCACGAAGAGGATGATGATGAAGATGGCGTGTTGCTCAGTGTTACATCAGTGGGTGAGAGTCGCACTACGTTGGAAACACCTTGTAGCGACAGTGGCACAAGTACACCTGGTGCATGTGAGACCAAGATATATTCAACTACTGGCGTGGGTTGTTTCCTCGGCGGATCGATGAGTCAAGATTTTGAGATTCTGCAGTCGTATTTCGACCCCACGCGTCACGAAACTGGATGCAATGAATTGTTCGCTCCAACTCGAAGGACAGTTGAGGAAGTGGTGCGGTGAACGATCGATTGTAGGTAATGATGATGATATTACGGTTGGCGCGTCGGCCAAATTGATTGTAGGTATTGAAGATAGCATTCTCACATCACTTTCGCGTAAAGGCAATTTTTGCCACGTACTCGAGTATTTCTGATTATGGCTGCCTATTTTTAGCCAATAGGCAGCGCCCAACACATCCCACTTTTGCCATCACAACGTTGCGGATGCCATTGCCAAGCCAGTCTCCACTTGCGCACCTTGGGAAAGACGGCAGTGGCAGTATAGGCATGTGGCAAGGCACCGAGGACAGCAACGTGAAGGAATGCAAGCTATTGAGCGGCCACTTTGCGGCGATGCTGCAGGTCCTGTTAGGCCTCATTGCCATCTCTGTGCTGGTGATTAAGCGACTTCGTGAAGTGCCTCGACGGCCTCTCATGGTAAATTGCGTAACGGCAAAAGTGGTTTAAGTGGTGCTAAACTTTTTCACCTTTTCACTTTTGCTTTTGCAAGGTGTGGGCTTTTGACGCGGCGAAGCAAATGATTGGTGCAACTTTTGCACATGTGGCAAATTTGCTTATTGCCATTTTGCTCTATTCGTACCAAGAAGAACAACAATCGGATGAAGAAGCAGTGGATCAGGTACTACGGCAATGTTATTCTCAACTGTTGATACACTTCTGTGAAGTATTGATTTGTGTTTGTTGCAGTGTGCTCTGTATTTCGTCAACTTCACTTTGGATACAACTTTTGGGGTTTTCCTCAATTACGTGTTATTGTCAGCAGTGGTGTTACTGGCACTTCGTTTCGGCTGGTCTTCACTTAAAACTCCCGGTGATTATGGTTATCCTGTTCGGGTGCGAACGTGGGTGTTGCAAGTGTGTTCGTGGATCGTCGTTATCTTCACGTGCAAATTCCTCATTGCGTCAGTCATTGTGGCTTTTCAGAAACCACTCGGATCTTTTGCAGTGTGGATGTTCAAACCTTTGGATGAACATCCGGACGTGGAATTGGTCCTAGTTATGATTGCCTGTCCGTGTCTGATGAACGCGATGCAGTTCTGGATCCAAGACAATTTCCTCAAAAAGGATGTGCGTGATGAAAGTTTCGTTGTGGCACAAGCGACACAATCCCCAACTGGCAGTTTGAACGGAGATGGTAAACTGCCCAGTTTAGGCACACCTACGGACGATGAGTGCAGTGAACCTGGCGAAGGAGATACCAAGCTCATTGGCGTTACCAATGGCAACGCACAAGAACCAGGGCTCAAAAAGGAGTTCGAACTAGATCTGTCGTCCGTGTAAGCCTTCATTTTTGTATGCAGTAGACCTAACGAAGTGGCACTTTGCGGTAGCAAGCGAAGTAAGCCTTTTACGATAAAGACAAACAAATTGATGTTCTTCTATACGCATTCGTATTGCTTTATTCAAATCACAATAGAGGGTATGGAAGTCTACAGTCCCCACTTCCCTCATCTCGAAATCCTACAATCTCCTACTATCTGATATACGCCGTAGTAAGTGTAGCTTACTTACGCCGCAGCATCATGAGGGCCATTGCGCCAAGACCGACCACCAGTGTGGCAGCGCCACCGGCAATAACGGCCGCTTGGTTGTGGAGAGAGAAGCCGCGATCGCGGTTCTTGCGACGCGATTTTTTACTCTTTCGTCGCACAATCTCCTCGTCACTGCTCTCGTCGCTACTGCTCTCGGATGAAGACATTTCGTCCACCTTGGTGAGCAACCGATTGCGAGGCTTGGGACCAGCAGCATTCGATCCACTGGGAGCTGCACTAGCAGCGCCACTCGCGGTAGAGCTGGCCATGGACACAACGCTGCCATTGTCGGTGTGTTGTGGGCGTTTTACCACATCCACCACAAGGACCAGGCGCTTCCACCCGGCGCGCTGGGCCATGTGAACAGCCTCAACGAGACTCTCATCTGACGTCAACAGCGCCAGATCACCTTCATCGTCTTCGTACTTGAGACGCAATGCATCGTTGTCATCGAGACCCATCTTGAATCGAATTTGCTCCAGAATCGGGCCCATCGTGTTGAACCGGCACATGATGCGGTGAAAGTGACCCTGCGCACCGTCACTAACCTTGAACACGAATGTGTTCTCGTCCGTCACCTTTTGCATCATCACACTCGTCGTAGCCGTATTCGCACCACTGACAACTGAGACGCTTTCGCCCAGCTCAGCATATGCACCCAACGAATTCGAGTATCTACCTGCTCCATTCAGGCCCACAGCACTCGCAGTCGGCGTCGACACGCTGCCACCAGCATTATACTCATCACGCTCGAACTCCTCGATAGTGCCTACCGATCGCGCATCATCGTTCATACCACCGTAAGCACCACCAGCAACTTCTTCCTGCAGGTTCATTGCTGTTTGCCAGAACTGTCGCCAGTCACCATTTGAAGTGCCACCGGACGTAGTCTGGAACTGACCGTAGCTCAGGCAAATCACATCGGCCATACCCAAAATCTCGCCATCATCTGCCAGCACAGGCATGAAGAGCTGGCCAGCGTCATGCAGCGAGCGCAAACCGTCCACAATGCTCATATCGGGTCCCATTAGATCTGGGTCCATCGTCATCACTTCCTCCACGGTTGTCGTCTCGGCATACAAACCCTTCGCCACCAACTTGCGCAGCAGGTCCTTGGTCGTCACCATACCACACAGCTCTTGCTCGTCGCTTAGAACAATGGCAGCTTTCTTCGTGTTCGCCATCAGTTTAGCTGCACGTGCCGCCGTGGTATGAACGTTCACAACGGGAGGCATGATCTCTCCGTCAAGAGCGTCTCCTACCGTTGGGCGCACCATCTTCTCCATCATGGGACCCAGTAATCGCTGCAAGTTCGAACCAGTACCGAGATCACGTGAGAATTCAGATGCTGCCGCCTCCGTCGACTGCTGTACCTTCTCCAGACATGTAATGGCGTCGTATAGGCACTTCGAGATGTCCAGCATACCTTGAGGGGTACCATCAGATCCAAGCACAGGCAAATGCTTGAAGCGGCCCTCAAGCATCTTCGTGATAGCCTCTATGGCCTGGTCCTCCATGTACACGCAGGAAGGCTTGGTGGTCATCACGGAAGCCACAGAACAGCTTTCCGGGTCAATGTCTTCAGCCAGAACACGACGGGTGATGTCAGTGTCTGTTAAGATACCACGAAGCTCTCCCTCTTCTGTAGTCACTACTACTGCTTCGACACGCGCTTGACGCATGCGCTTCGCCGCCTCTGCCACAGTAATAAATTCGTTAATGCGGGTCACCTCCTGTGGTCGCAACATCGATACAGGACGCATCGCGCCCTCCGGTTCAGGAATGTGGTCCATCATCGACGAGTGGTGGCTTTCCGTGTACTTGCCTGGACGCCGGCGAGAAACACGCGAAACACGCGAGCCGGTCACACTGGCAAGCTCACTGAAGTCGTCTTCATCATGGCCGAGTGCCAGCGACACGTCCCAGAACGCACGCCAGTCCGAGTCTTCATCGATAGGTTTGCCACTTTCAGCGGCTGCGCCGCTCGCGAACGTACCGTAGCACAACGACAGCACGTCCAGCATGCCCACAATAGTAGCCGTCTCGTCATTAACAACCGGTAGGTGAAGGAAGTTGTGCTCGTACATAATGTGCAGTGCGTCAACAAGTCTTGTGCTAGGAGGGGCCGTCTCAGGGTCAGGCGTCATCACCTGACCTACCGTCGTCTCTGCAGCGTCCAAACCAGCGCCAGTCACACGAAGCAGCAGGTCCTTTGGTGTGAACACACCCAAAACCTTTCTGGTCAGTGCCGACGTTCCAATGTCGTAACCTCCGCCGCTGATCGAAGAGCGGTGTCCTCCGCTCACAGACGAACTGTTGTCACCGTTCGGGTCCTCAACAATAAGAGCAGCCTTTCGGGACGCAGCCATCTGACGCGCAACTTCCATCACAGTATCATGCTCGCTCACAAGCGGGGGAAGCGTCTCGTCCTCAAGAATTGAGTCCACAGTGGGTGAAAGAAGCTTCTCAACCATGGGGGCCACAAGTTGTTTCAGCGCACCTTGGCCAGTGCCAATACCAGTGGCCTGCAACTGCTTCTCCAAACGTTGTCGGAGCGAACCACTTGATGACTGCTGCACCTTTTCAATACGCGTGATCGCGTCGTACAGGCATTTCTGAATACGAAGCATGCCCGCAACCATGCCTGTTTCGTCCACGACGGGTAGGTGGCGGAACTTACCCTCAAGCATCATGAACATAGCATCCATGGCGCTATCGCGTTCATCCACAAACTTCGGGTCTGGGGTCATCGCATCCAGAACGCTCACGTAGAAAGGATCGTTGCCCAGAGCCACCACACGCCGCGTCACATCAGTATCGGTGAGAATACCAAGAAGTCCACCGTCACGTCCAATGATCAGCGCGGCATCGGTCTGCGCAACGCTCATCTCCTTAGCAGCATCGGCAACTGAGAACGTTTCCGAAATCGTGATTGCCTTCGACGGCCGCAGCTTTGATACAGGACGCACGTTTCCTGTTGCTAATGTTGCTTGTCGATCCTTTTGACTCAAGCCACTGCTACTTGGCGCAAGGTTGTGTGAGAACCCGCTGCGGAAACTGTGCTGTGACGATACATCATCGTCATCGGTCGCCTCAAATGAAGCATTCCAGAAGGACTTCCATTCGCTGGGTTTTCCCTTTGCAAACGATCCATAGCTCAGGGAAAGCACATCAATAAGGCCGATGGGCTGTTTGTTCGCCTCGGATTGCGTCACCGCCAGGTACAGCGTCTTGTGGTCGTGCATTGTGTGCATAGCGTCAATCACCGACGTTGAGCCATTGATGGTCACATCCTTCTCTAGCATCACTTCGCACACAGGCGTAGTGTGGACAGGCAGACCGCGCGCGAGAACCTTCTCAAGCATTTCCTTGGGAGTGAAGATGCCACAGTAGTGGCCACGGTTGTTCACAACTAAAGCTCCTTTTTTCGTGATGGCCATTTGTTTCGACACTTCATATACAGATGTGAAACGCTGAACACGAGGAGGCTCGACACCTTCTTCTTCAATCACTGTCTTAATGTCTGGTGAGAACATTTTGTTCACCATAGAGCCAAGAAGCTGAGAGACACCACCCGTACGAGCACCACCATTCACTCGACTCTTCATCTCCTTTTCCAGCGTGTGACGCAACGCCGCAGATGACTGCTCTGACTTTTCCATCTTTCGAATAGCATCGTATAAACACTTCGCAATGTTCAAGATGCCCACAACGGGACCGTTGCGCTCAACAACTGGCAGATGGCGAAATTTGCCTTCCAGCATGGAAATAAGCGCATCAATAGCAGGTTCGTCCATCGACACAAACACAGGGTTACGAGTCATCACATCACCAACCAGAGTGGAGTCCAGTGGACGATTCTCCGAGACGACCCGGCGCGTCAGATCCGTGTCCGTGATAATACCGGTGAGCATTCCATCCTCTGACACAACTAACACGCAGTCCATTTTGTTGCGTCCCATTGTTCGCGAGAGCTCCGCGATAGTTGTTGTCTCCACGACAGTTAGCACCTTAGTCGGCCGCAGCTTCGCCACGGTGCGGCTCTTCTCCTCACGTTCTGCTCTCGACAACAGCGTTGTGCGCTCCCGGTCACCAGCCTCGGACAGTAATGACGGTTGATCCAGTTGCAGCGTCGTGTTCCAGAACTCCTGCATCTGCTCGCGATTTTCACCGTAGATAGCATCGATAGTACCGTAGCTAAGGTCAAGAACATCAACCATGCCGACAAGCTCGTTCGATTCGTCCTTGAGCACAGGCAAGTTAAGGACGCGGGAGTCGTGCATGATGTGCAAACCATCCAGCACTGACGTAGAGGGCGTTGCAATCTCGGGGTCGTTCAACATCACTTCTTCAATATATGTGGCGGAAGGCTTAAGACCCTTCGCAATCACATTCAGCACCAGCTCGTTCGGAGAGAAGATACCCACCAGCTTGTCAAAGTTGATATCATCGACAATCAGTGCCGCCTTCTTCGTCGATGCCATTGCCTTCGCTACATCACTGACCAGAGACGATTTCGGAAGACGAGGAGCTGGTGTTGAGCCGTTCTGAGACTCACTTTCAATGATTGATCCCAGGGTTGGTGTCGATAGCTTTTCCAACATCGGAGCAAGCAGCTGTTGAAGAGTCGACGATTTGCCGCTCTTCTCCAATGACGCCTTCAGTTGGTCCGTAGACTGCATAGCGTGCTCAAGACGCTTCGATACGTCGTAAATGCACTTACCAATATTCAGAACACCGGCGATGCCACCACCATCAACAACGGGCAGATGACGGAAGTGTCCCTCCTGCATCGAAAGCAGGGCATCGATGGCACTATCGTTGGGCGACACATACTTAATGTCTCTAGTCATCACGTTGCAAACAGGAACCTCCTCGGGGTTTAAATTCAGTGCCAGCACACGGCGGCAAATGTCTGTGTCCGTCAGAATACCATTCAGACCACCAGCTTCATCCACAACAAGCAATGCATCTGTGCGCTTCTGCTTCATCAACAGCGCAGCTTCAAACACTGATGCGACCTCGTCAATTGTGATAGCAGGAAGCGGGCGCAGGCTAGATACAGGACGAACGTTCACACCCTTGTCACGGTCCTTCTGTTGCCGCGCCTTGCTAGCAACCGACAAATTGGATGTAGACCTGCCCGACACAATTGAGTTGGTTTCATCGTCATGATAGTCGAAAGCGGCGTTAAAAAACTTGCCGATGTCACGCGCCTCTCCAAAAGAAGCCAAGCTAATGGACAGGACATCAGCCACGCCCATGATTTCACCAGATTCCGGGTCAACCACCGGCAAGTTCAAGAACTTTCCGTCACGCATAATGTGGAAGGCATCTAGCACCGATGTCTCTGGAGCTGCCGCCTCTGGGTTGGGGGTCATTACCTCACTGACTTGAGTAGTGTTAACATCCAAATCTTCTGCAATAACGCGAAGCAATACATCCTTCGGAGTGAAAATTCCGACAAGGTCCGGCGCTTCAGGGTTGGACGACACCACAAGTGCTGGTCGCCTGGTCTCCGCCATGTACGTTGTCGCCTCAAAAACAGTCATGTTCCCATAAACGAGCGGTGGCATGACCTCACCTGGCTTTGACAGCACGTCTTGAAGCGATGGCGAAAGCATCTTCTCAAGCATTCCACGAAGCATCACGTTGTTGCTGCTTGCTCCAAGCTCTTGCTGAAGAGAGGTGGACATATTTTCAACTCGCCGAATCGCATCGTGTAAACACTTCGCCACATTCAGCACTCCAACAATATTGCCGCTGTGAGAGCTTACAACTGGCAGATGGCGGAACTTCCCACTGAGCATAATATCCATCGCATCAACTGCGCTGTCCTCGAGGCTGACACAACTGGGGTTCGGCGTCATCACCGATCCGATAGTGACTCTAGCAGGATCCATACCCTTTGATACCACACGCCGAGCAGCGTCAGTGTCCGAAAAGATTCCAGTCAAAGCACCTTCCCAGTTAGTCACCAGTACAGCGGCCGAGCGGTGAGACTTCATCAATCTTGCAGCTTCCAAAACAGTTGACTCTTGATTGACTGTGATAGCCTTGGCAGGGCGAAGGCGGGCAACGGTACGTGACGGATCTGACGTCGATGATTTCTTCGTTTTAGAGGACGTAGACATCATTGACGAATGCGATCTTGCAAACGAGTGACCCGACGTTGCCGAACTGTTGGAACCCGAACGCGCACGGCGTTCGAACTGCTTAGGAGGCATCACAGGAGTCATAGTATTCGACTCACCCCGCCGAACACTTGGAGAAGGGCCATTGTAAATTGCAGGAGGACGCCTGGGCATGGGGGTAGGAGCCGTAGAGATTTCCAGAGGAGCAACGTAGTCGTTCACTGGTGCAGCAGCCACCGGGTGCTCTTCGAATGATTGTGCTGGGGTCAACGCAACCGGTGAAGGCTGTGGAGCCGGAGCAGGAGCTGGGGTTGCTGGAGGAATCTCAGGCGCAGGGCGCTTCTCACCAGGTAACGCAGCAGGAGATGAGTTGGGTGCAAGTGCAGTAGATTCACGCGTGAGGGGAATACCACTTCGGTCCATATTTGATGGTGGGGCAGGTGGGGCAGGTTGTGGTTCAGGCTCCTCGGGTGGAGGTGTCTCCTTCTTCGGGGAAGGAGGGGGCGTTGGCTCTGCCGGTGGCTCAGGCTTCTTAGGAGAAGGTGGTGGGGTAGGAGGCTTTGGAGCAGCAGCAGGGAATTTGGCCCTCTTCTTCTTCAAGACGTCGATGTCGTTCTGAAGCTGAGCACACTTATCGAACTGCTTCTTCTTCATCAAGTTGTCTAGTTCCTCATTCAGTTTCTCGATCTCAGCATCCAATTCCTCCGGGGTCTGCTTTTTCTTTCTAGCGGTCACGAGAGCGTCCAAACTGACCTGCAGATCACCGCACTTACCGAAGTCTCGCGCAGCCATAGCCTCTGCAATAGTAATTTCCATGGCACGGATGCGCTCATCCAACTCCTCCGGCTCCAATTCGTTAAGATCTTCCTTCACATTCTTGCGTGCTTCTTGGAGCACCTCTAGTTGCTTCTGGATTTCCGCACACAGACCAAACTGCTTCGACATTGCTGCCGCTTCCATGTCCTCATTTAGCTTCTTGATTTCGGCATCGATTTCCTTTGCAGTGCGAACCTTTTTCCGAGCCTCGACGATCTTCTCAAGCTCGAGCTGCAAATTCGCGCACAACTCAAATTGTTTGCTAAGTGCTGCATCTTCAATTGCCTTTTCCATCTCCGCAATCTGCGCGTCCAACTCCTTGGGACCCAAACCTCCAAATGGATGAAGCAAATCACGCTTGCGCACCAAGTATCCACGCGCAATCTTCTGTACAATAACCGCTTTCTCATTTTGGAGACGGTACTCTGCGCGAATACGCTGATACTTGCTCATGGCTACACGCATGCGAAGGATGTACATCACACGGTACGCACTTCGACGGAGCCGCTGCAAGTGCCTCTTCGCCACAAACTGCCGAGCTTTCGTTTGAATCTTGATGGCAGCTTCCGCCCTCGCCATGTTGCGAACCCATTTCTGGATAGCACGGGCCGCAGATTTACATCGCAGCATCTCGAGCTTTCGGAGTTTAAATGCCATTGCTCGCTTCAGGAACACCTTCGTCTTGCCCAACTGCCATTCTTCCTTGCCGGCACCCAGCATGGACGAGATCTCCTCGACGAGCTCCTTGATGTTCTCGGCGTCAGGTGCAAGCGACTGGTAATCGTAAAAGAACACGTCATGATCCTCACGGAGAGCAAAACCACGCTGACGAATCTGAATTGCCTCCATCATTCCCGAGTACTTCAGCTGCCGCGCACAGTCCATATCATTGAGCTCGCTTGGACGCTTGAACTCGTTCGGCTTAATGCAACGCACATACCGAGGATTCGCAAGCGAAATCTTGTTCATGAGCTCCTGTAGTTGATACCGGAATTGCGCACTTACAGACACTTCTCGAATGTTACGTGACTTGCCTCCTTGTTGACCCTTTTTCATCTCGTTCGGGCGCCGAGAGATTGAGTGCTGCTGCTGCGGCTTGTTGCCTGGGATAGCTTCAATCGACTGCATGTTAAGATCAAAGATTCCGCGCAGCCAGTCGCTCTTGGATTGCCGAATAAGCTCCTTCATGTCGTCGTTCAACGTCTCGTTGTTTTTGTCGTTGAAGCCGCTTGCGTCGTAAATCACCTCGCCGGCGTAATGCTTAATACCAAAGTGCAAGTCTGCGTCCATTTTCGGGTGGACGTAGAATCTGTTCTTGCTGCTCGAATGGCCACTCGAGGTGCGACCAAAAGAGTTGTGCAGGTTGGACACAAACTTCTTGTTCGCTTCTTCACCCTTGAGTCGCCAGTTGTCATCCAGTGAAACAAAGATACCCGGCTTACCGTTCACCTTGCTCTCAATCAGGTCCAGACACTCTTGGTTATCCTCAAAGTCGATGTGCTTCCAGTCAATCCCCTCCTTGGCGTAGTCGTTCTGTTCTACCTCTAACATGTGCTGATTGAAGTGCCTTTGAAGCTTCTCGTTAGCGTAGTTAATGCACAGCTGCTCAAACGTATTCCACTCGAACTTCTCAAAGCCATAGATATCCAGCACACCGATGAAGCCCCATTTGTCCTGATTACGCGAGATCGTGCGGTTCAGCTCAGACACAAGCCACAAGAACAGCGACGAGTAAATGCCCTTTGCGAGTGCATCGCGCTTGTCGCGCACTTGCTCCGAGTTCTGCTGCTGCACAATGACCTTGCCACCCACATAAAGTTGACGCGTGAGCAGTGCCTTGGACAGAGCATCTTCACTGACTTTGAGCAACGACGCCACGAGTTTCATACCATTCGCTGAGTTATCACCCACTGTCACACATGTATCATTCTCCATTGCAAACTGCAAGTTGCCAAGCTGCAACACAGCAGCAAGCAGTTCAAACACCATCTCTTGTCGATCTTCCGTAATGCCAATGGTCTCCATACATCGCTTGGTCGTTGCAAACTCCTTGGCGTCATCACACGAATGAATATTAAAGCACTCACTCTTCCTTAAATACTCATAATCATGTGGCGTCTTCAATTGCAGTCGCTCTCTCAATGCATTGTCCGCTCCAGCCAACAATTGATAAAAGATATGATAGTTCCTCTCTCCCAAACTTTGCGATACAATGCGAGTCTTCTCGAGCAAAAAGTTGAGAATCTGCGCTCCCACAATTTTCCCATGATGGTTAAATTGGATCTCAATAAACTTTCCAAACCGACTGGAATTGTCGTTTCGCAATGTTTTCGCATTGCCAAAAGACTCGAGCAATGGATTACTCTCCAGCACTCTCTCTTCCAATTTCCCCAGAGCTCCAGACATGGTAGTGTCCACTACCGAGCCTTCTTCCTTCCTGTAGCTCGTAGCACGAGCTAAATATTGCATAATGATCTTGGTCGTCTCCGTCTTGCCAGATCCACTCTCTCCACTGATAATAATGCTCTGATTAGCTGGATCTAATGCACCACCTTGAATAAGTTGCGTGTAGGCGTGATCTGCCAATGCAAAGACATGAGGAGGCAACATTCCCATGGCTTTGCCATAATACTCGGTCATCTTGCGTTCACTATAGACGTCGAGTTGCTGGTATGGGTTAATGGCAATGAGAATGTGGCCCACATACGTGTAGATGAGCTCATGTTCATAGCGTTTGCGGAGGTTTTCCAAGAGTGATTGTTCCGAGAGATCCGACATTTGCAAAATGTCCTCAAACGTGTTGGCTGCGCCGTTGGACGGGTCGTCGTCCTGCATCTTCTTCTTCATCTTGGCGCGCAGCAGTCGCTCCTTGCGGGTGCCTCCACCGCGTCGCTGCATGGCTCCGAGTTGACGAGCGCCCACTGCGCTATCACGTGTGCGATTGCCTGCCGATCTGCGTGTGAGGGCCACTGGAGTGCGCATTTGGGGGAGACGATAAAACCTCGGGCGAAACAAACCCTGACTTTAGTGACCATATGGCGGGTAGGATAAGAACACAGATGGACACGAAGTGACGGAAATGAGCAAAGGGACAAGATGGAGGCGGAGAGATGTGATGGAGGGGTGTGAAAGACGCGTGTGGAATTGTGGAGTTGGAAGTGGTGCTACAGTGTCGTTCTTTGGCTTGGTGTAGCCACTCTGAGTTGTCGGTATTGCAGATGGACACTAAATACAGGATCAAACGACCGTGACCACTGAGGTTTAATTAGTTTGGGGGGTAATCTAGATAGTGATAGACTCCTAGATAAGAATAATTGCTTGAATCCTCGTGGACGTTGAAAATGTTCAAGGTGCTACTAGTGCGGTCTTTCATGGTGCGTACTTCCAACTGTGAACCAAACACGCGCTCTGCACGTTCAACGTGGTTGCAACGCTGACACCACATGTCAAGTAGGTACATTACCGCAACAAGTCCAGCGTGACTCTTTACTGATCATATTTTTGGTTGGGCACGTAACTACACGGTCATTCTCAAACTAGTAGTTGTTACTCGTTACACTAGCACTAAGCAACAACAGCGATAAGCTGGTGTTGCCTCCCACCTCAACATTGCCACCTTCGACGTCTAAAAGCTTTTGGAGAAAACGCGAATTCTACCGCAACCACGTAATTTCTACAACATGAACACTGTATCTCATTTGCCATCTTAAAGAATCTCACCAGCGATATCGCGCGATCGAAGACTGCGATCGTCATTCGTGGAGGCGCGACCGGCGCGACAACACCTCTAGTAAGGAATACAGATCCCTGTCAAGAACTAATCTGTGCGGGCGTCCGACTGCAGAAAAACACGCGCGGGCTGCTCACCATCGCCGGCCACCACCACCAAACGAATGACAGGCATCACCAAGGCGTATCCATCATGCCGAGACCACCAACGCAATGGCAGATCTTGTCTCTACCGCCGCAGTTGTCCCTTCAACTTGCCACCAGCTGGCACCAAGCATGGCACCAGCACCACACGATGGCCGGAGCTCCGATGAGCTCATCGGAATTATTCGTCAGAAAGAGGGACCGCGGAGGAGGCTGATCGCGGGCATTGCTGGTCCTGTCAGTTGACATCGCAATTGCATTTTCAAGTTGACGCCACGTTTAAGAAAACCAGACAATAAATCAGGAAAAAGGCAAGTGAGCCCGAGAGCTCTGCGATGCGACGACAGTCCATCAAACTCGACACCGCCACAATCTCACAAGTGCACCAATGCAAAAAGACAATATCGTTGCCTTGCTTGCCATGTCGCGAACACTATGAAGGAAAGTGTATTTGTCTCGCATCGCCACTGTACTCCACCTCCCATATTGTTCACGATGTCACATTGCTCGCCTTAATGCGAACGGACACTGGCAGGAGAGCACAGTGAAACCAGGCGTTCCTACAGACGAGTGAATCCTGTCCGCTTGCTCTAGTCGACCTTGATGGATGCGTAGATCTTGCGCGTGAACCACAACGAGGCACCGACGCCTACGGCTCCGGTCAGCAGCGACAGTGCGCCGGAAATGACCGCCATGTAGCCAAAGTAGAGCATGGCACCGATGAAGTTCGCCACGTCCAGACGCGTCCAGTAGTAGTACGTCGAGTAGAGGAACACGTAGCCACCGCAGGCACCCGAGACGAAGAACGACCGCCACCACCTGCATACCAAACGTTGTGTTAGAGGCACGTACGATTTTGTACCATGAAACAGTCCAGACGTACCAGTTGTAGTCTTCAGCACAGAGCTGGAAGTAGGTGAGTACGATGGTGATCTCGGCGCAAGTGTTGATAAGGATAAGGAAGGCCAGCAGCAGGAAGCCGAATACGTAGTAGTACTTGTCCGTCCACAACGATGACAGCACAAAGAAGAGCTCCACGAAGATGGCGCCGAATGGTAAGATGCCACCCACGACCGCCGCCGACATATGAGTCATGTACCAAGGCTGAGGAGGAACGGGACGCGGGATGTTGCTAGTCGCCACGGGGAACGCCATAGGCGCTTTCCTGTAAGAGTGGAAAACATTGACAAACACTGTTAGTACCTCCACCACATTTAAAACCAGTTTGCATAACAACAAGTACCTGAAACCGAAGTAAGCACCCGCGAACACAAGCGGCACTGAAATACCCGTCCAAAGGAAGAAAACCAGCAGGATAGAGCCGAAGGGTACAGCAGCGTCCGATCCAGCGCCCCACACGAACAGATTCAGGAAGAAGAACAGCGAGAACATGATACCCGGGAAAAGCACAGCCGTGAGCACCGTGCACATCTGCCAGCGTTTGCCCTTGAACATCTTGTAGGTGCGAGCCGACGTGAAACCAGCCAGCATACCTAGCAGCACAAAGCACACCAGCAGTGCAATCACCAGCTTACCGCGGTTGGAAGGCGCCAGAACACCCACAGCAGCGAAGAACAGCGTAACGAGCGCCATGCCCAGTAGCTGGCAGCCCGTGCCCACCATGACGCAGAAGAGCATCGGGTGCTTCGACGGTGGACGGAACACATCGGCGTGTACAAGCTTCCAGCCAGATTCCTCGCGTTCCTCGGCACGCTCTTCTTCAGTAGGCACACGGTTGTAGCGGCTGATATCACGGTGAAGACTGCGCATTAGAATCATGCCCACCATACCACTGAGGAACAGCACGATCACGAGAGCATTGATGATAGAGAACCAGTGGACTTCGTCCCCACCCGATCCAGCGTCGAAGTATACATCCCACCGCGTACGCCAGTCGTGTTCGTTGTCCAGCACCCACTCGACACTGTACGTCCAGTACACAGGCATCTTGCCATCTTTGTTCTTACGCACGTACAATGGGCGCTTAAGTTCGCTTGAGTGTTCGCATGCATCCATGCGGTTGTTCTCCTCATCATAACCTCTAGCTGCGTACTCGAAGCTGTAGGGGATGACCTTAAAATCCACAATGCGTCCGTCATCTTCTGACGCTTCAGCAGTGCCCAGAGGGTTGTTGTTGTAGCCAATAAGGATCTTGACATGGTTGTTAAGCTGCGGCACCACCTCCACCTCAGGATTGAAGCTTCCCAGAGGGAATCCCACAATCATTCCGCCTTCTGACGACACAGATGTGGCCGGGAGGTTGTCCAGGATCCAGTTGACACGGTACGAGTCCTTGATCTTGTTCTCCCACGTCTTAACGTCCTTCTCCTCATACTCTTGTTTGCACAGCACCGAGCACTCTTGACCTTCCAAGAACTTGATCTCGTAGGGAGAATTCTGGATCCGGTTCGCTGTCAGATACTCGCCCAAGTTCTCCGACTTGTACTCGATTTTCTCGGGCTAAACACCAAATCCCTAATTAGAACCCTCCGTCTGCACTACCTAGAATAAGAAATGCCTAAATTACCTGGCAAAAAGGCAACTTGTAGTAGTCCAGAGGCAATAGTGTCTCGGCCGACTTGAGGCTGTTGACGAAGATGGGGAGCGTCTCTCCCTTCGTGTACGTCGTCATCTGCACACCTGGCAGCGAGAAGCCCTCGACAGAGGCCAAGGCCAACGCCACAAACAGCGACTTGCTCAGCCCACACGCCATACCTGGTGCTGCGCTTCGATGGAAAACTGGCCGCCCCTTCCTGTACGTTGTTCCTACAATATCGGTTCCCTTTGATAACCGATCGGAAATAGTCGAAACTGATAGAATGTTAACAACAATACGAAATGTAGCCATCTGCAAATGTGTAGGTTCATTCGCCTGTGCTTTAGGCATTTTGCTGCCACTACAATTCATCACCTTCCCATTCATCGCTGTCGAGTTCTTCCAGTCGACGAGTATCGAGCTCTTCGCCTTGCCATCCATCGCCTTCGTACACGTCCTTGTCCACGACGTAGTCGCCGGCGAGTTCGCAGCCAGTATGCACAGCCGTGCCAGCCTCGAGGTATTGCACACCTTCCGGTGAAATGCCGTCGATTAGCACGTCACCAACCTTCGTGGCTCGGACTGGGCTCGTTGAAGCACAGGAGCAACCGTCCACGTCGCAATCGCGGATCTCGTCCTCGTCCATGATCTCGTCGTTGAACAGAGCGAGCTGAAGCCGCACCTGTCCGACGATCGTGTCATCCGCCTCAATGGGGTAGCTCTTGTCCTCGAAATTGCGACCGATCAGCATCTCTACCTTCAGGCACAGCTCTCCGATAAGCGTGCTGCAGAACAAAGTTAGAGATTACTACAACACCTAAAAGCAATGGTTAACAACTACTCACTCTTTCACAGTGTTGTCGTTCATCACTCGGATCACAAGGAAATCATGCTCTATGCATCGCACACTAACTGTAAGCCCTTCAATCCAGCGCGGGTTCTTGCCTGCACACATAATTTCACAGTATCATCACAATGTTCAGTGACGACAACCAACCTGCTATTTGATACAACCACCTCACCTCCATTATCGTGAGTTTTCGTCTTGTACACCAAGTCCTTGTATGATGGTGTGCGGCTACGTCCGAGGTATACCTCACAGAACGGGTCTTGTGTACCGAACGACTGAATATCGCGCAGCTTGCTACCTGAAATAAGACCCAGATACAGCTTGGTCTTCCCAGGAATGAAGTGCTGCGGATATTCACCAAACTTGGCCCGAGGCTGCGACGTTGGATTTTCTAAGACCAACCATCAACATCAGCACGAGGCTCCAAGTAAATCACAACTACATCAACGTACCATGACCCAGCGACAGATACATCAGCACCTTCAAATAACCCTTGGGAGTCAACGCAAACTCCTTCTCCATGGACCGTCCTCGGGACAAGTCTCGCATGGCCAACGCAATCTCTCCAATCACAGTACTACACAGGTCACAAGTAAACCATAAGCAATTCTACTTCAGCATTGCATCAATAAACCTTGACACTTACTTCTTTCCCCAGTTGTTGTTCTTGATACGGAAGCGCACGACATCCGACGAGATGTCAGGGATCAGGATGTGGCCCTTCGCGTTCCACATGGGCTCCGTGCCTGGCAACACACTGCATCAGCACCTTCACTAGCAGTACGACCATCACTCGGTTGTACGAACCTCCATTGTCGTGTGTGTCCGTCTTGAACGCCGCCTTCTCCTGCTCCTTCCCTCCAGTCGTCAGGTACACACTGCAGTACGGGTCTTGCTCTCCCACCATCTGCACCCTCTTGAGATCGCGTCCCGACAGGATCGTCAGGTACAGGATGGCGTCATTGCGCAGTGCTGTAGGAGCCCCCGCCACGCTGCTGCTGACGGATGAGCGGCGGTGGCCCATGGACGAGCGGCTGTGGAGGCTCATGGCGCTCCTCTCAAGGTCTGCGTCTCTTCTATTGTGACTCACCTCAGGAATTCTGCACCCAAGTGTGTGGCACACGCAACCCCGTAGAAAGCGATACATAGTGAACCCAAGTTCAGACGCCGATATCCAGCTCAAGGTTGAAATGTTTAGAACTATGCGCTGGCCAGCAAGATGATGACAACCAACACACGCTCATTCTCCTTGTCAACCTTGACTAAACTTGCTACAATCACTGCACTACTAGTACTCGTTTTGTGGTGTGCGTGACAACTAGGATCAAATTCAAACTTCGGATAACATCTGATTATGGGTCCGATCCATTCCAGCCCGAATGTGCATCAACATGGGATGAAAGAAGGTAAAGAAAGCAGTGAAAATGGTTTATAAGGGAAGGCAAAAATGCATTAAGGAGAAATGACGACGCGTTTCTCTTCTCAAAACACAGTCAACTCGCAGGACGTCACCAACAGCAGTCCGTGACGGCTGCTTCACCTTTGTGCAGAGTCAGTGAGTGAGAAACCGTCTAGTTCAGGAGGGCAACCACGAAGGCAGATGCCACGAGAGCGATCGAGGTGACCACCGACGAGGCGTCACTGGAGGACGAGTCGCTCTTACTCTTCTTCTTGCCAGTGCCGCTGGAGCTTGAGTCCACCTTACGCGTGCACTGGTCACCAGCGTAGCCGCTTTCGCACTTGCACACGTTACCACTGCCCGAGCCCGAGGAAGAAGCCATGCCCACAGTCTCCTTCAGGAAGCGAGCAGCCGAGCTGTCAGAGGCAGCAGCCGAGGTCTCCGAACCAGAAGTCGAGGCGCTCGAGCTAGTAGCCGAGCTGCTCGATCCAGCAACCTGAACCGTGCCGGAGGTAGATCCAGAGGAGGTAGAGGTGGTAGAAGAACCCGAAGATTCACTAGAGGCAGCAATGCATTCACCGTGGCCGTTGCAAGCCTTGGAGGAGGTCGGGTCACAGTACGCGCACTGGTCACCAGTAGTTCCCTCATCACACTCACACTCCTGAGTGGTGAGGTTGCACGTGCCAGCCTGGCACTGCGACTCGAGCGTGCACTTGTTGGACACGACCTTTTGGCAGTAAGTTCCGTTGTAGCCGACGTTGCACTCGCAGTAGTAGTCCATCGATCCCGACGAATACGGAGCACAGGTTCCACGTCCAGAG
>PCFV01000320.1:0-33511 GCA_002812785.1 Phytophthora litchii | reverse complement strand
CGGAGAAATGATGATATTCATCCATACAATCTCTGTGATGCACTGACAACTACGTACACCCACGATTTTCTGATCAGATCGCGCACTGCATCAAAAGGTAACAAAGCGCTAGTGAAGCGCTATTATACATATAGACTTGGCCGACGATATGTGTATCCATGTCACCGTCTTGGTCTGATAACTGTCCACTCTTTTGCACCAATCCTGGTGGTCATCTCGTATTCTTCTCCTCCTATTGGCTATTTGCGGATCTAAAATTAACCTGTCGTCTTCGCCCCCTTTATCTTTCTCTTTGTATAGGTGTCGCTTTTCCGCCTCAGAACGGAAGAGCTCCATCCGATCGCTTGCTTGTCGGCCTCTCTAGGTGCTTGGACGACGCCACCGCCTGCAGTAACCAGCCAAGAGACTAGAGACCCCTTGCGTCTGTTAGAAGGGCCGCTCGTACCACGAAGGTGCGGAGAGTAGAGAGAAGTTCATGGCCGTGAGAGGTTCTATTGCTAACGCCGTCCCCGCGCAGACGCCAGCGGAGATAAGGAAAGCCACTGGCGGGCGAGACGTCCCTGAATTCATCCCCGCACCTCCAGCCAAAAAGCGGAAGCGACGCGACGACATGCCGCGCATCTGGCTCCGTCTCGAGCTCTTCGAGTTGGGCCTCGTGCCGCTGCCGTCCAAGTACGCGGCCTCACTCACACTCAGTAACGTCAAGAAGGTGCTGGACGCACTGCACCACAAGTTCCAGGTAGCCAACGGAGACATAGCAGACGCTGAAGCAACTACAGGAGATGACGCTGTTATGCTGGACACCGAGGGATCTTTCACAGAGAGCGACAATTTAAATTCCGTCACGTTCTCATTCTGGAAAGACGCGGTGGAAAATATCTTCCAATGGAGAGAACAGGACTACAAGGCGTTTTGGCTGCTGCTCCGACAGTTCCATCGTATGATCCACGTGAAGAAGGAAGTGGTGGATGGAACGGCTCCGTTGGATGTTGACCAATGTCTTGAGAGAGAGGAAGTGCCGGTATTTAAGATAGCCATTTTCTTGTTCATTCAGACGGTCAAGCCACACTCGTGGAGATCTAGGTACTCACTCGACGCGTACAACGCTGTCTGGTATCGTGAACATGCCGAGAGTTTGGCGACTGCAGCTGCGCTGGAGACCGCAGGAGCTGTGGCGGCTGCTACAGCGCCTAAGTCACCGATTATGGGCGCTGTGGGATCCCCGCATATGCGAGGTAGTGCTAGCCCGCCGCCACCACAGTCCCCACACACTGTGGGTATGGCGGATCGCTCGACATCAGATGCGTATTACCTGTCATTTGTACGCGAGAAGCTGGAAGATTTGTTTGGACTGCTTTACCCATCTGTGGACCTCAAAGATGAGTCTCCAACGGTTGTGAGCGCAGATCAGATTGACTTGTTGGGATTCCTGTTGTGTCTAGGAGATGGCAGTCTTGTAGACCAGAACGTCAAGCTAAGCTCGTGTTATCCGAAGTGGGAGCAATCCGATAGTGGTGACAATATGGCAGAGGCTGATGCTACCCAACAATTTGCGCCGCACGTGGAGAATGGAGCCAAGGTTTGCCGATTTTACAAGACCCACTTGTCTCTGAACGAGAAAATGTACCCTCCAGTGGGTTTCTCTGTGGCTCCCCCATCGACGGCTCAAAACAACCTCTCTATTCCTTCGCCTCCTGTGTTCTCCCTGAACGGTGCTGTTGCTTAATACTCTATAGTGGGCAGGAAAGGCTCTGTGCTGACGAATGTGCTTTTTGTTGACAATTACATTTACAGATGACTTTTCGTTGGATGGCAGTGCGGACATGGCAGCTCCTCAGGAAGAGACACCTGGTCGTCCTATCATTTTATCGCAACTTGTGAAGACTACTGTGATCAAGCGTGCGGACGAGCTCGTGGTGTCTAACGGCCAGCGCCCGGATGTCATTATCTTTTCCTGCCAAGACTCGTACATCTACATCCTGGGGCCTGTTCGATATCCTTTCAACCCACTTGTTTGCGTGTGGAGCACAAGAGCATGCTCTACTCCTCTCTTTTGTAGTCGATGACTTTACTGAGTTCACCAACGTTATCCTTAACCTTATTTGTTCTGTCCAACACGAATGTGACGATTTCAGCCTGCAAGAATTGCCGCATCATCACAGCACCGAACGCAGGGATTTTGTCGATGGAGAGATGTGAAAACGTGCAGCTAACTTCGATCGCTGGTCTCGTCCGCGTCAGGTTCGAACCATCAGCTTTTGACTGGTGTTGGCCAATCTTTTTCATTCCGGCTAACGTGTTATGAATGTTGTGCAAACAACGTTTTCTCATTGTAGCAACTGTCTGGATACTCGTCTTAATGTGTACACGCTCTCTCCAGTTATTGTCAGCGGTGAAAACGTTGGTGTGATTCTGGGGCCGTACAACACCAAGTACTCCGGTTTGAAGCAGCAGCTGTCCACTGTCCCATTCTTGTGCAATTCTGAGTCCCAAGGCAACTGGAACAAGTTCCTAGACCTGGACAATGACAAGGGTATAGCTGTTTGCAATTCCTTGTTTTTGGTGTAAGATTCATGCTCATGCACACTTGCTGCTTTCTGCTTTTCAGACACGATGGCTGACACAGACAAGCCTCCTGTCTCACTCCAAGTACCAGAGACTTTCCGAGATGTGTGCGTTCCAGTAAAGCCGGCAGGAGGAGCAGGTCCAGCTGAGCGGCCATTCCCGATCCCTCCCGAATACGTGGCTGCAGTGCGGAAACAATACGAGACGGTGGAGTCGCTGCGGCAGCTAGTGACTAGCGATGAGTTTGATCTCACTAAGAAACGCACGATGGAGGTGGTGATTCAGCTCAAGTTCAAGGAGTGGCTGTCATCCACAAGCAATGTGCGGCAGATTCTGGACTTGGTGCATCTTGACCGTGTGAACGGAGGCTGTGAGCCCGCGAGCAAAGAGTCGTAGTCATAGTCTCAGCCAGCAGATAGCAGAGACAAAGAAAACGCGAGCCAGTGATATGACCATACTAGATAGAGATCCTTCATCACCGTACAAACAAACACAAACACTCGAGGATGACCACTTTCGGTCTATTGACATCAATGACGTTGCACTTGTTTCTGAAGTTGTAAAAATGCTTCAGGATTCTGATTTCCATTTGACAAGCAAGTTGAAGTGATCTTCTATGTGATTCGCCAACATCCAAATCAGCCAATCAGCAACCGTCAAGGCATGTGCGGCACGTTCCGGCGCATTGGCCTTCACGCATGCGCAACACGGGGATCTCGTAGGCTGGGCGTCTATTGTAGCACTATGACAGACATCGAGGTCATCCCGCCTGGGCCATTCCGCATTCCGTAGCCATCCATCTTCTGCCCGCATCCCCATCGCCACCTCAGTCATTCCTGCATTTGCTTTCTGGCGCGCACTTGTCTAGTCCGTCCCAGTAGTAATTTAACCCCTCCCTTCACATCAAGATGACCGTCGAAAGTGCAACGCTGGGTTTCCCCCGCATGGGCCCCAACCGCGAGCTCAAGTTCGCCCTCGAGAAGTTCTGGCGCAACAAGATCAGTGAGGAGGAGCTCTTCAAGGTGGCGCACACCGTCGAGGAGGCCAACTGGCACAAGCAGCTCGACGCCGGTGTGAGCCGCGTGGGTGTCGGTCTCTTCTCTCTCTACGACCACGTGCTGGACTGGACGTACTACCTGGGTCTGGCCCCCGAGCGCTTCGCTTCGGTGCCTGCTGGTCTGTCGCAGTACTTCGCCATGGCTCGTGGTGTGGACGGCATCCCCGCCCTCGACATGACCAAGTGGTTCGACTCCAACTACCACTACGAGGTGCCGGAGCTCAACGCCAAGTCCACGCCCAAGGCCAACTTCAGCTCATACATCGCTGGTATCAAGCGTGCTCTGGCTGTGGTGGGTCCCAACAAGACCGTCCCGATCATTCTGGGCCCTCTGACGTACCTGGCCCTCAGCAAGTATGACGGTGCTACCCTTGACGATCTGCTTGCCAAGGTTCTGCCGCTTTACACTGCTCTTCTGGCTGAGCTTGCTGCTCTTGGTGTGCAGGAGGTGCAGGTGCACGAGCCTTCGCTGGTTGGTGCTCAGGCTGACTCGCTCGCCAAGCACTTGGCTACGGTGTACGGTTCCAAGGACCAGAAGGGTGCTATTCAGAACGAGAAGATTGCTATTAACCTGGCCACGTACTTCGAGGAGATCAACCACGACGTGTACCAGTGGTTTGCCACCTCGCCCGTGTCTGCCATCTCGCTCGACTTCACCCGTGGTGACAACCTGTCGGTGCTTCAGAAGTTCGGTTTTCCCGCTGGCAAGCGCCTCGGTGCCGGTCTCATTGACGGTCGCAGTGTGTGGAAGTTCAACCCTGAGACGATTCTGTCCCAGGTGGCCGAGATCAAGAAGGTGCTCGCTGCCTCGGAGAACACTCAGCTCACTATCCAGACCAGCTCTTCGCTGCAGCACGTGCCGTACACCACTGAGTGCGAGGGTGCTCTGAACGCCGGTGAGACCGACGGTCTCCTTGGTGTCCTCAGCTTCGCTTACGAGAAGCTTGCTGAGCTTGAGGTCGTCAAGAAGATCGCTGAGATTGGCGAGGGTGCCGCTAAGGCCGAGGTCGATGCCGCCAAGAAGGCTTGGGCCGTGTACTACGAGAAGAACCCCGCCAAGGCCGCTGTGCAGTCTCGCCTTGCCGCTGTGACGGAGGCTGACTTCAAGCGCCCTTCGCCGTTCGCTGAACGCCGCCCTTCGCAGCTTAAGGGCCTGCCGGTGCTGCCTACCACCACCATCGGCTCGTTCCCGCAGACCGCTCAGATCCGCGCTCTGCGTCGCAAGCTTAAGGCCGGCGACATCTCGTTGGAGCACTACCGTGGCAAGATCGACGAGCAGATCGCCTACAACATTGGCATTCAGGAGGCTCTTGGCCTGGACATCCTTGTCCACGGCGAGCCTGAGCGTACCGACATGGTCGAGTACTTCGCCGAGAAGCTCAACGGCTTCGCTTTCACTCAGAACGGTTGGGTGCAGAGCTACGGCTCTCGTTGCGTGCGTCCCCCGATCATCTTCGCTGACCTTGAGCGTCCGGCCGACATGACCGTGCGTGAGTTCGTTGTCGCCCAGTCGTTTACGACCAAACCGGTGAAGGGTATGCTCACGGGTCCTGTGACCATCCTGAACTGGTCGTTCCCCTCACGACCAAGCCGGTGAAGGGTATGCTCACGGGTCCCGTGACCATCCTGAACTGGTCGTTCCCCCGTAAGGACATCAGCCGCAAGGACCAGGCCTTCCAGCTTGCTCTCTGCCTCCGTGATGAAGTGGCTGACCTTGAGACCGCCAAGTGCGCCGTCATCCAGGTTGACGAGCCTGCTCTCCGTGAGGGTATGCCGCTCAAGCCTGCCAAGAAGGATGAGTACTTGAACTGGGCCGTTGATGCCTTCCGTCTGTCGACCGCCGTCGCCAAGAATGAGACCTCGATCCACACCCACATGTGCTACTGCGAGTTCTCGGACTGCATGCACGCCATTGACGCCATTGACGCCGATGTCAACTCGATTGAGAACGCTCGTTCGGATGACGAGACTATTCGTTCGTTCAAGGCTATTGGCTACAAGCGTGACCTGGGCCCAGGCACGTACGACATCCACTCGCCTGTGGTGCCGCCCAAGGAGGAAATCGTTAAGAAGCTCACTAGCTTCCTGAATCTCCTGCCCGCTGAGCAGGTCGTTGTGAACCCCGACTGCGGTCTTAAGACGCGCAAGTGGCCCGAGACCATTGCTGCCCTGCGCAACATGGTTGACGCTACCCGTGAGGTGCGCGCTACTCTGTAAGCACCTTTCACCACACTCCATGAAGACCAAGAAGCTCGCTCTGAGTTTTTATCGATGAATTTGTGCGCCAAGTTGTTGAGGTATCTTTCACCACACTCCATGAAGACTAAGAAGCTCGCTCTGAGTTTTTATCGGTGAATTTGTGCGCCAAGTTGTTGAGGTAACACTCAGCATCTTCGCTCACTCGACATGTCCCGAGCACGTAGTGCAGGCATGGCCAAGCTGCCGAGACCATAGTTAGCAGGATGTCTCGCCACCTTGGATTATCTGAAAAATAAAGAGTTTGGTTTTCACTGTTCAACATTTGATTCCCTTGTCTTCCAGTTCATGTAGCAGTTCAAACCGGTCATGCATGTAGATGTGGTTAGTCGAATTTTGTTGTCTCGTTGAATGACTTGTGTCGGTAGATTTGCTAGCAATTTGAGGCTTTGGAGCGATGTCGGGACATGTGGATGAGCAGAATTTGGATGTGAGTGGAGTGCTGATAGATAAGTGTGGATTGAATTGATTCTAGCTAGAGTGCAACAGCAAAGCTGTGCATGTGACTACCAACGCTACGAACCAAGAGAAGGTTTCCCTCTTAGCAGCAGAGCTCCCAGTATCATGTCCGGGCGTCCGTGCATCGTCTACCGCCGACGTAGTGGAAGCGGAGGCGGACGATTCCGACGAAGCGTAATATGTACCGATGACATGTAAGTCCGTGCTCAATAGCAATTGACCCGTAACGCTCGCAGTGGCGGTCGTATCGATGGTGTCGCCTTCAATATTCCAGCTCAAAGCTGATGCTCCGCTCGTGGCGGAGTATGAAGCCGAGCCGTCTCCGTCTCGAAGAGCCAAATTGTAGGTCTTGCGAACTGCGATCGCTGCGTTGACCTCTGCTTCTGTTGGTGCATCACCTGAAGTGGCAGCAAGCTGTAGGATGGTCTCCGCTGTCGTTCGGATGAAGACGTTGGCATCGACGCATTCTTGAAGCTGAACCAGAAGCACCGCTCGGAAGTAGTAACCACACTCAGCAACGGTACTCAGTGCCACCATTTGAGCGTAATTGAGCACTCCGTTGAATGGAAACACGTACGAGCTAATGCCAGCCGAACTCGCGCACTGCGATGTTAGATACGGGTTGTTCTCGTTGAACTTCGTGAGCCGGGCTACTTCGTCTCCGCTGCAAATGTATGCCGTGTCAACAGAAGCGGTTGTTGAAGCCGCAACGGTTCCTGCCGGGGTATAAGTAGTTTCGGCACTCGCAGATGATGAAGTTTTTGTTGTTGGGGTTGCCGTAGTCACAGTTGGGGTTTCTGTCGTTGATGTCGAAGCCGTCGTACTGTTTGAGCTTCTAGCGTTTACCTGGAAGATCACTAGTTGTGTGACAAGGACGCACCATAGCGCCATTGCCATTCGCCTGTTCCTCATGTTCGTTCTGATGAGGATAATAAACTCACTGTCCAGAGTTGAGATGGTCTCGACTGTGAGGCAAAAGCGATAATGGTGCTGCATTCGTGAGTCACAATGGACGAGTGAACGAAACAGCAGGGTCGGTAGAAGTAAGGTCCTCGTTCGAACCCCAGACAACAACAGGGCGGACATTGACAGCGTGAGATAGAGTAACGTTTCTCCTGTCAATTACTCTCTCGAAGCAATCCATTGGTCACATGTCAGCATCACCTTCCATATGCATCGAGTTGACAGCAACATCTCGCGTCGAGACTTGAGGTAAAGAGGTGTTGAATGCCTCAGGGTTGTATATCGAAGGAGAATGTTTGCTTCGAACTGCACAAGACTCGAACGCTTTCATCGGCATTGAAGCGACTTCAATGAAAACGTCCACAGTCCGATCCTCGGCGGTGCGAGGATCGTTGCACCCAGACACATGGGATTAATTGAACGGATTTGATCGATCGAGGTGGCACTTTGCGAGGCACCTGTCCTCCAGAGCATGTACAAGTACACCTTGACGGTTGTCGTTTGTCATGCAGCATTGACCATGTCAAGTTGACAGGGGGGTTCTGACTCAGAGTCTGAGGTCCACTTGTTGCCTGAAATGGCTGTCGGCAATGCCATCATTGATCGGTGCTTGAAGAGAACAAGAGGATCGGTTTCTTCCGGCGTCTCGAGCACATTTATTCATCTGCAGTAGTGATCAGTAGTTTTCAACTCCCAGTATCGAATGCGGTTGACTGTACGGGTCGACATGCCCTTTATCGGAGCAATGCCCGACGTTTAGGACAAGTCCTCGCTAGGCTTTGACATGAGCGAGAAAACTGTTGACAACATGGATACTCTTGGGTGTCCGTGGGTGAGACTGCTTGGATAGCCTAATTGGTGCCTAGGTGAAGGAAGAGGAACCACTTTGAAGACTCAGTAGCAAGTTGCACAGCTTGATCATCCAGGCTAGTGAGGCACACTGTGTGCTGGTCTTGGACCAGAGTGAGCAGTTGTATCGAACAGGGCTCAGTCAATTACGATTCATAGTCGATCTACTACGTCACGCACCAACGAAATACATCCCGGGGATAACCCAGGACATGTATTTGCGTGATCAACTTGACATGCATGTAACAATGCAAGAGCTCCAGTTAGTTCAATTCGACATTATTACTTTTTTTTGAATGGAAATCCAGTCGCTGCAAGTGACTTCCTGCCTTGATGGTCGTCCTAGAGACAGGAACAGACATGTCCGCACGCCCCAACGATCCCGCTAAGAACTTGCGGGGGATGCACATTCCACAGTGACCGTAATCGACGAAGACAAGACCAACTCGGATGTTCAACGTGAATTCTCGCTGCCTGCTGCTTCACCTGCAAGCTGTTGCGATCTACTCTGGAGAACGAGTGAACTACATCCTGTCTTGTGGAGCCTTACTGACTGTAAACAGATCTGTCGTCCGAGTGCATGCGGCGGTTGCGTTGGAAGACCGAGTGTGCAATGAGGGACTGCTCTTGTGTGAGATGGTACGTCGCCTCTGCTTGATTCGATACATGTAGCAGTCTTGCAAACAGCGACATCCGGTACTGCTCCACCTCGTCATCATCATGGTAGTACGAAGAGGACACGGTCGATGTCGTAGAGCGCGAGCTGCGGCGGGACGAATCTGTCGGGTCCTTGTCGAATGGCACGAGTTGATTGCTCTTCTTTCCAATTGAGTTGAGCACGTCTCGACCTTCACCCAGCAGCTCGTCTTCGTCTTCCGAGATCGACACTTTCTCCATTGACGACAAATTCGAGATGCGAACGTCGCTCCGAGTGCTGAGGTCTTGCAACTGGGCCGAAATCTTGAGAGTAAATGCCGTTAGAGACCGATCACTACCAGGAATGTCTACATCTTCAGGTTCCTCATCAACTTCACAGAATGCCGCGTTCATGGCTGCAGTACGTTGGCCAGCGACGCTGAAATCGCCAGCTTCCACTCGAAGTTCCTCAATGGAAGTTGCATCCAACTTGGAAATACAAACTCGACAGAATTCCGCTCGCATCAAATGCGAACTCGACGATGTGTCACGAGCAAGGACGTTCTCCTTCAGGCGGCACTTCTTGCAGACATATTTGAACTTGCAACCTGCACACTCCTGCAAACTCTCAAAGAACGATGTGTTGCCTCGACACACGTCACAGCATCTACGAGATGATCGCCGTCTCCAACTTCCAGGAGGTGCTACGACCATCATCTCTGCCAGTTTCTTGGCTCGTGTGCATTCCATCGCGTTGGTGACGGCCAATAGCAAGTCCGACACTGCAGGTGTGGAGAAATATGACAACGCGGCATGATCCATCTCACCCTGCATGTAGACCCCCACGAGGTCATTTTCCAGCTCTTCTAGCACGTAACAGAGCGACATCTGTACACGTTTGTGCATGGATTTATGAGGACATTCGGGCAGATCTACCGACTGCATGACGTGGTAAGCCATCCGCTTCCCTGGAGTCTGTCGCACTAACCCCATCTTGTCGAAGTAGCAAAGGTCTCGGTTGCTCGCTACGGACAATTTCACAGTCGTCCACTTGATGCCCGTGAAAGCGTAGGGCTCGCACAATGTCTGTCGCTGAACAGTGTAGAGCACAGCGCTTTCAGCTAGTCGTGGACACGTGATGGCATTCATGAGCAACATCTCTTCTGTGTTTTGACAGTAGATTCCTTCCATGATGTCATTGAAGCTACCACGTAGAGCTCCGACACAGAGCAGTGAAGCCTCTCCGGTTGTCGTGGGGTGTCGACCACGAAATAGACTGACACCGTGACGGGATCGAAGACATTTCCACCGGTTCGTGTCAACTTCTTGATCCAATTTGCCATAAGCTGCGATGGTCTCGGTCAAAGCTCTCTCAGCTCGATCGTGGTAGCGGTCGAGTTGTGGTAGCCCTAGAGTTAGTGTCGGGTGTTCCGCTCGACGACTACGTAGCGACATGGAGAGTGCTGGCACTGTGAGACGGCGCATGGAGCGCTGCGAAGCTCGAGAGCGACTGAAACTCGGTTGCTGGTGCATCTCGAAGGTGAATTCGATAATGACAAGTCGATTTAGTTTGTGGTGAGTGCCACGGGTACATGTCTGGCTGGAGCACCAAGAGGGACTTGGACATGGCGACATCCGGAGTTGGGAGCACAGTATAAGGCAGACAAGACCTTTCTTGTGGCAAGTTGCTTGTGCTCGACGGAGGCCACACGGACCGGGTGGTCGCAGCAGAATTTGTTGTAGTGCCCTGAAATTCACATTGATTTGCTATGCTGAGGACCTAACTAGCCGTAGTTGACTGCATTGTGAGCATGCACGGCGTTGTAGTAGCCATTGCAACTATCTTATTCTGCACTTCAAGGTGGACTGTACAAGCACAGAGACTTGGCTTGCAGTCAGATCGAGTCGGCAAAATTTGTATCGGACGGCAACACAGTGTCACGTGGCACTCGAGTTCCTGGACGATCAAGACTTGTTCGGATAGGCGGCATTGCGTTTATGGACTGACTCGGATTTTTATTGTCCATAGTGGCATGCTGACCAGGGGGTAAAGAGGATTCGACTCCAGGAATGTCAAAGTTGGAAAAGGTGGTAGCTTCGACGCGAAATACGCATCTCCGATATCAGGCTTTGACCACTTCAACTTGGATCTTTCCCGTTTGTCATGGGAACACAGACGCTAGCATTACTCTGTTTACCATCTTCAAACAGAAACGATCTCTCTCGTGAGTACTTGTCCCTTCCACTGTAGCAATGGACACACAACCGCCTGTGTTCTCGGGAAAACAGAAACGATCTCTCTCGTGAGTACATGTCCCTTCCACTGTAGCAATGGACGCACAACCGCCTGTGTTCTCGGGCACATTGAAAGTCCGAGCTTGTCACCTCTTCTGGTGCGTTGAAGTCACTTTGTTCTCGATAATTTACGCTCCCTAACATGGTGCATCTTGTAGGACAAAGACTCCAGTGCAGTTGACTTACCATCGTCAGGATTATCGCCACGCACTGCCCGTGTTGCTAATTCGTCGTCCGAGCATACTCGGCGGAGAGTTTCGTGTACCTCTCGACCCTTGCATCCACCCCGTGCGTCTCCTACCAATTACCAACAGAATGTCGTCCAAAGTGGAGTTTGCACTCGAGTACGGATGGTATTCGAAGCAAGTTCGACTGCGAGCTCCTAACGCAAACACTTACAGACAATGGACAAGCCTCGTGAGAGCGGCGCTGGAGTCTGGACGCAGGCCAGTTACCAGCTGCGATATCACAGCTGAACCACCTAAACTAGAGCTCGAATGCTCCAGCCTCGCGTCAACTATGAACAGTAGCAACGCCACTGTCCGACGAAGAACACCAGAAGCGGAACTTGTTCAGCAGCACTTCGACCACGAATTCGACCGCCGTTGGCAAAATCCCCGCGAGTTTTTCGTGCTGCACCATACCGACTACGACCCATATGCACGGATCAGTGTACAAGACGCCTATCATTCTATTTCATCAAGCATTGCAGCCGAAGGAAGCTGCAACTGGGACATCATCCATGAAGACGTCCAACCAGTCAAATCCAAATATCGATGGCACTGGCCACTACGACTTTGCCTCGACTTCCACACGGACTGGTCAGCTATCACCCACGAGCTTTTCCTGCAAACTAGCGTCTTCTACTTCCTGTTATGACAGCTCGCGCAATCCAAGGCCAACTTCAACTTCCTGTAGCCATATCACTTTCCCCAGGGGATACATCACATATGGCTACATCCATAATAGTGACATGGCTTCACTATAGTCACTAAATCGGGGATTAGCGACCTTAGCCAGTCATCAAGACCATGGAGCTGCTGGAGGCGCGTGTGCAGTTTGTACGCGCTGGTGCTCGCTCAGCTCGTACTGTATCGAAAGTTTATTTAAATCCCAATGATATGGCTCAATTTTCTCTCGAATCAGGCACCTACGTGGTGCTCTACACGTCTGAGAAGACAAATGACACACGTAAATTGCTACTCTGTGGTTTGGCATGGCCCATGGACAAGATCAAACGACGTGGAGTGGGTCTAAGCTCCATGTGGGAAGCGGCAGTGGGAGAGCTACAAGTGGAGACGGTGACAGTGCAAATTCTACGAGATCCAAGCTCCACTGCCAAGAGTGTGGCGCTGCAGTTAGTATCCCGTGCTTCCAGCCACAAGCAGAAGCTCTCGGAGAAGGAACGCACACTCTTGACACGATGTATTGTGGCGATGATTGACGGAGCATTGGTGCATCAAAATGCACTGATTTCTCTGCCGTTGCATGGTGTAAACACGGTATTTAAGGTGCAACAGGTTGATGGATACAACAGCGAGAAAATTGTGAGAGTTTTGGCGGCTGTGACGGCGTTAACGGTGACGTGGGAAAAACACGAGGATTCAGAGGATAAGAAGACTGAAGTGGTGCATACAAGCAAACTGGATGGGTTTGCAGCGATCGGAGGTCTGCGGAAGGAGCTGAAAGCTGTTCGAGAAGTGGTGGAGCAGCCACTGACGAACCCCGAGACGTTTGAGAAATTTGGCCTGCCAGCTCCCAAGGGTGTTTTATTGTTTGGACCGCCTGGAACGGGTAAGACGTTGATTGCCAGATCGTTGGCGAAGGAGTTGAATGCGCGGGTGTTCACGATTAATGGACCAGAAGTTGTGAGTAAATTTGTCGGAGAGAGTGAGGCGAACTTGCGAGCCGTGTTCGCACAGGCTGCTAGAGAGGCGCCGTCGCTTGTGTTTATTGATGAACTGGATGCGATCTGCCCCAAGCGTGATTCCCGTGTTGGTGATATGGAACGTCGTCTGGTGGCAACTTTGCTTACGTTAATGGATGGATTGAGTTCGTCTCGCCAAGTTGTTGTACTGGCTGCAACTAACCGACCCAATGCTCTTGATCCCGCTGTGAGAAGACCTGGACGTTTTGACCGCGAAGTGGAGATCGGTATTCCACGAGCTAATGACCGACTTGCTATTCTGCGTGTCGCTCTGAGGCGGCTGCCCCACAAACTCACAAACTCCGAACTACAAGAGCTGAGTTCAAGTGCTCACGGTTATGTCGGCGCTGACCTAAGCGCTCTTTGCAAGGAGGCCGCACTGTTAGCTCTTCACCGTTCGTTTGCGAATAATTCTCAGTTAAATGGAGCAGTCTTAGCCGACACTGAATCATTACCGCCCTTCGAATTGACTCTGAGCGATCTGAAGCTAGCGATGCGAGGGATTCGACCAAGTGCTTTGCGTGAGATTTCAGTGGATGTACCTCGTGTATTGTGGAGTGATATTGGTGGGCAAGACGTGCTGAAGCAAGCTCTTCGTGAGGCTGTGGAATGGCCGCTACAGCATCCGGAAGCATTCACGCGTATGGGTATTCGGCCACCAAAGGGTGTGCTTTTGTACGGTCCACCGGGTTGTAGTAAGACATTGGCAGCTAAGGCTTTGGCCACCGAGAGCGGCATGAATTTCATTGCTATCAAGGGTCCTGAGCTGTTTAGCAAATGGGTTGGCGAGTCAGAGCAGCAAGTACGTGAAGTGTTTCGCAAGGCCCGAGCTGCCTCGCCGACGGTAGTCTTTTTCGATGAGATCGATGCACTTGCTAGTACACGTGGTTTTGGAGGCAGCAGTGGCGCCTCGGATCGTGTACTGAGTCAATTGCTAACGGAGCTGGACGGACTGGAGCCTTTGAAGCGCGTCTTAGTGGTGGCTGCAACGAACCGTCCTGATCTATTAGACCCCGCCTTGATGAGGCCTGGCCGAATTGACCGTGCACTATACGTTTCTCCACCGGACGTTCCAGCCCGTGAACAGATTTTGCAGATTCACACCCGTAAGACACCGCTGGCATCGGATGTCAGCATGACCGAGTTGGCTATCGCCACTGCTCGATTTTCAGGTGCAGAGCTGCAAGCTCTCTGTCGCGAGGCTGCTCTTCATGCGGTGGAGGAGGACCGTGCAGCCGTCAACGTAGCAAAACGACACTTTGTTCGCGCTTTGTCGGTGGTGACACCGCAGATCGACGATCGGATGCTGGCGTTCTTTGAACGCTTCCGTGACGGCCAGCGGAGATAGAATTATTGTTGCAGATTCAAGAGCTATCAGTAAAGAATTCGCGAAGAATGTTAAATGAGACTGTCATTCATGGCTTCAGCGCGTGATAAGCCTCAGCATTCAGGTACGTTGTTGAAGCGTACCCTGCGTCTCAACCTCTAATGCAGTAAAGTAGTTAAGGATGCAACAGCATTCGTTGCTCAATCTCCTTGTTTTCGCGTCAGGGTATCATCATACATGGGGATCCGGATGCAACTTGTACCCTTCGTACACAGCAACTGTACTATGAAGCCGTTCTCGACACTATAAAACCAGATTAGCGAGGACTAGTATTCCAGATGAAAGCTTGCAACCAGACCCAGCGTGAGATGTTGTCGGTAGATATCAATCACTAAACACTGATGGAGGTGATGATGACACTGGTAAACTACTCATCGCTGTCAAGACTTCAACGAAAACCGAAGCGTAGTCAACATGAAAGCCGAACTCCACCGAAATTGAGGGACTCACTTGCATTCCCGTGGCATTGCTCATTTTCCTCGATCAGCAAGTCATGTGGTATCTCGCGCGACGTATAGCCACAAGTTGCAGCGCATGCGTGCTGCTGGTTGCACTGTTTCTAGGTCCTCGATCCCACGGACACATCGATGAATCTTCTCGAGGACTTTCGCTAGCATGGCCGCAGCCTCGAGCCTTTACGTGAGACCGCGCGTCTCGCTGCACAAAGCAACAGCAGAAGCTCTGAGTCATATGAGGCGCAGTGAGTCAGGAAGCTGCAATCACCACGTTTAAAGATGAATATGGCGATGATGGACGAGGTGTTCTTGGTAGTGAATTGAACATATCACCACAAATAATACCATGACAAGCATAACTCCACCGAAACACCGATACATGTTGTACATGTATCTTCGAGTCCTTGTTGAAGTGTACTCGAAGGAAAGAGATCACTGAGATAGGACCGTGTATCTTCGAGTCCTTGTTGAAGTGTATGTTCACAGATGGGCTGAGACCTAGCATAGGCGAAAGTCTCCGTTCCCGTAGACACTCGAAGGAAAGAGATCACTGAGAGAGGACCATCTTACGCGGCATTAACAAAAGGGCTGATCATCGGCGCATGTCAAGCTGCAGCCTCACTTCTCAATTTGCCATCAAGATGACACCTTCAAACCCCGATCGCACTCAACGATCCATGAGTTGCGTCTCCATTCCAATGCGCACAATGTCACTCCGCAGTCGCCAAGCTGAGCATCCGACGGTGTCTTTAGAATTGCCTCAACTTGATCGTTATCACGATCGAGCGGAGCGAGCATTAACGGAGACAATCACTGCGTATGGGAACTTGGGCAACAATGTTGACAACAACCGATGGAAAAGTTTGCGCTCGAGACACGGGATCCGACTATTTCGTGGACGCTATTTGAACTGCGAGGGGCAGACCCCCTTGCTCTGTGTCGGGACATTACGTGGTCGCTTCGACGATGTCATGGAAGGACTTTACTGTGATAACACGGATGAGATGTTGCTCATGAATGCCGTCAAGTGTCCTAGACTAGCGGAATCTGCCGTGTTGTACGCGGTGCAGAAGAAAACCGTGCTGGAGCCGTACGCTTTCACAGGCATCAAGTGGACGACCATCAAAATGTCCGTAGCGAGCAACCGAGACCTTTGCTACTTCGACAAGATGGGAATGATTCGCCAGAGATCAGGGAAGCGGATGGCTTACCACGTCATGCAGTCGGTAGATTTACCCGAATGTCCTCAAATCCATGCACAAACGTGTCACTTTGTTACTTGCTGGAAAAATTGGAAGATGATCTGGTGGGGGTTTACATGCAGGGTGAGATGAACTACACTGCGTTGTCCTACTTCGCAACTGCTGCAGTATCGGATGTGTTGTTAGCGGTTGCCAATGCTTTGAACTGCACTCGAGCAAAGAAGTTGGCATATATTATGGCGAACAATCGTCCTGGTGTCGGGACAAACAACTCGTCGCAGTCGGTAGATTTACCCGAATGTCCTCACAAATCCATGCACAAACGTGTACGGGTGTCACTTTGTTACTTGCTGGAAGAATTGGAAGATGATCTGGACGAACTGCTACGTCTGCAAAGGAAGCTCGTCGTTTTTCGAGAGTCTAGTGAATTGCGCTGGATGCAACAAACACGTGTGCAAGAAATGCCGATTCAAAGAGTACGTACTTGCACGTGACACAACGTCTGGGTGTCACTTGAAGCGGGCTGAATTTTGCAGTGTGTGCATCTCGAAGATGAACTTGTCTCTTGACCAGATTCAAGGAGAATCGAGTGGACATAGTGAGAACAGCGCAAAACGGCAGATTCTGCAAGATCGAGGAAGAGTATGAGGATGTGAATGTGGATATTCAAGGTAGTGATCGATCGTTGACGTCGTTCGTGCGCAAAATTTCGGCTCAGATGCAGGAGCTGAGCATTCGCGGTGAAAACCGGGCTCGTCAATGGGGAAGGCGTTGGAGGAAGATCTTGACGAAGGTCAAGATGTTCTCAACTCAAGTCGTTTGAAGACTGGCCAATTCGTTGTTCTGGACAAGAATGCAAGGGATATGTCGCGTCGCAGTCGTTCTTCCACAATTTCGACGTCGTCTTCGTACGACCACGAAGATGAAGACCCAGAACAGTTCAAGGCGACATTATTCGCGAAACTCCAACAAGTGGCTAACCAAGCTGAAGAAACCTTGTTTTTCGCTCGAGAACAGTCTCTGGTAGCACTCGGTTCGTCAACGTAGTCGTCGACACACGCACTCGTCTGAAAACTCTGGATCAAGTCGGTAGTCGTAGCAAAAGGTTATTCATCGCTATGAAGTTCGAAGTTTTAGTGCCTTTCAGGTTATGCTTGGGACATAGTATACTTTCCTTGGCTAGAACATTGGAATCCATGACCTTCACAAAAGTTGTGGTTGTTCGCCAACTTGACTAGCACAACCGCCATCGATTACCACTTACGTGTACCATGATACATGTACAGCCGCAAACAATTCGCATACGTGGTTCTGCTTCTTAGTGAGACTTTTGTGGACATGGTTTCAGTCCCTCATACGTAGGCACGCAACATGCTCGTCCACCACAAACGAACAAAGAACCAGTTCTGCGCTAGTGGACCTGCTTCTTCATAAATGCTCATGCTTAGACCCATTCATGAACTTCACTAAAGTTTCGATGGTATCCTTGAAGTGCATGTTCAGGACGAAACCACATGGCACCGTCGTTGGCTAAGCTCTTGGTAAACTTACGCCGCAAAGCGCACGAGATTCTTGCGAGCGTCCTCATTGTCGAAATTGCAGACGACATGGCAGGTCTCACCAAAAACATCGCCGATGCACTACGTCGTCGTCGAACTGAACACCCAGTCGTGGCTCTAGATCTACCACAACTCGATCGCTATCATGATCAAGTCGAGAAAGCACTCACTCAGACCATTGTGGCTTATGGTAAACTTGACCGCGATGTGGACGTCACTCAATGGTGTCCATTTCGGTCACGGCTCGGTATCGGCCTATTTCGTGGACGTCAAGTGGATCGAGAAGGTCAAACACCGCTGCTTTGTGTGGGAACACTGCGTGGTCGTTTGGACGATGTCCTTGGGGGACTTTACTGCGACAACACTGAAGAAATGCTGTTGATGAACGCTATGAAGTGTCCTCGACTTACAGAGAGTGCAGTGCTGTACACAGCACAGAAGCAATCATCACATGAACAGTTTACTTTCACAGGGATCAAGTCCGCAACGATTAAGCTACCGTTAGCTAGCAACCGAGACTTGTGCTACTTCGACAAGATGGGAATGGTTCGTCAGGCGTCAGGAAAGCGGATGGCTTACCATGTCATGCAGTCGGTGGATCTAGAATATCCCCATAAGAAGACGCAAAAACGCGTACAAGTGTCGCTGTGTTTCTTGTTCGAAGAGCTGGAGGATGACCTGGTGGGCGTCTACATGAGAGGTGAAATGGACCAAACTGCTTTGTCCTACTTCGCAACGATCGCGATGTCGGATCTGTTGTTGGCACAGCTTGCTAATGCTTTGGACTGTGCACGCGCGAAGAAGCTAGCGCTCATGATGTCCAATACCTCACACACAAATTCCGGTCGGAAGAAAATCTGCTACGTGTGCAAAGGGAAGCGATCATTCTTTGACAGCTTGCTCACCTGCGCTGGATGCAACGAATACGTCTGTAAGAAGTGCCGATTCCGGGAGCTCGTTCTTGCACGTGCTACAGGACCCATAGGGCATTTCAAGCGAGCGGAATTTTGCAGCGTCTGCATCTCGAAGTTGAATTTATCCTCTTTGGATCACGTTCGCCTCGAAACCAATGGAGACCACGCTAGTGGAGCAAAAATTGAGGAAGAGGAAGAAGTCGAGGAGGTGGAGGCCGTAGATAGCCATGAGATCCTGACAACTTTCGTGCGCAGGGTCTCAATTCAGGTGCAGGAGTTGAACACAGATGTCGACAACCGAACATCCACCTTGTCGTCCATGGGGACTACGTCAATGTTTGAGGAAAGCGTATGGGTACTTGGAAATGAAAGCGACGACGAAGATGTGCTCAATTCGAGTAGATTGAAAAACAATCAGTTCGTTGCATCGGGCAAGACCCCATTCGAGACGTCACGCCGTAGTAGCTCCATTTTGACGTCGACGTCTTCGTTTGATCACGACGTTGATGATACGAGAGCTATCTCCGTTCGCTAACTGCAAACAACGTGAATAAAGTCTTCATTTGCTCAGTAATCCAGTATACAGCTCACTACGTTAGCATGCTTGAAGCGCAAGAGAAAAAGTTGATGATGACACAAAGCCTTCGTGAATGAACTACCAAACGTCAACAACTAGTTGAACAAGACCCTGGTTGTTCTAACGTCTGGCCGAAGATCAACAAGTCATTCCGATGCGCATGGTCCACCGTTAGAGGTCGAAAGCTATTCAATCTCCACTGTAAGCACTACAAGCAACAATCGTCATGTACTTGTACGTGTATTACAAGTTTTCATACATGTACGCAACGCAACCAGATTGCAACTCAATCGTATGAGGTGGTCACGACCAGCAACACGTGCGAGCCCATGACCGCACTGTTTCTTAGCCGTGCGAAAGAATCAATATTATACGATGCAACACAGCAACTCCCGATCCTAGATCATTCCTGGTTACAATTCCCTGACTCAACCACGAACATGGCTGCATTTCACTCGTAGAATGCACTACAAGTCCCCGATGTGAAAGCTTGTCGTCGCCATGGAGGGACGTCCGACTAAGTCTGCAAAACACACGTTGCCATCATGAATGTTTCTTGGGAATACCTTGGTGTAAAGCTCCTGCAAAATAGATAGCGTTCAGACGACATCGTCCCATTGCTATGCCCGTGAACATTGTCGATTCGGCACCCACCGAGATCTCGATGGAGTTTATCGCACCGAAAGCTACGGTGAACGTACACTCGATCATCGAGTCTATCCCTACGCAAGTGCATGCCAACGCCAAAGCCAGATGCCATCACGCTTGACGCTGCTTCAAACTCATAGCCTGGACGTTGATCTCTGCTCTTGTAAATCACGAGATCCGGGATCCACCAACGCGGTATGGCGTGCCGACGAAGCTTCCCGTACGGACGTCCTATGCGGCAACGCGTCCGCTGCTGCGTCACACAAAGTCTCTCCGAAGCCCCACCACAAACTCGAAAGTGCCCTCTTTCCCATTTACTCACTTCCTAAACGACTATCGCCATGACACCATCCAGCTCCCGTTGTCCTGGTTTCGGCTCGCGGCTCATCAGCTACCTTCCAACACCAAAGTACGCTAAATCACTGCGCACTCGTCGATCTGAACACCCGACCGTGGATTTGGAGCTACACCAGCTTGATCGCTACCACGACCATGCTGAGAAAGCATTAGTGAAAACGATCGATGCGTACGGGAACCTGGACGGAGACGTAGACACTAGCCGATGGAAAAACCTGCGATCGAATCGCGGTGTCCGACTATTTCGTGGTCACCGCTCTGTAGGACCCACACCGTTGCTCTGTATCGGTACACTACACGCTCGTTTCGACGATGTCATAGAAGGACTTTACTGTGACAACACGGAAGAGATGGTACAGTACTCATGAACACTATCAAGTGTCCAAAACTCGCTGAAAGTGCGGTGCTCTACGTGGTGCAGAAGAAGACACGGTCGGAGCCGTACGCCTTCACGGGGATCAAGTGGGCGACCATCAAGTTGACCATGGCAAACAATCGAGACTTATGCTACTTCGACAAAATGGGCATCGTACGCCAGGTAACAGGGCAACGGATGGGGTACCATGTCATGCAGTCTGTGAGGCGACCCGGATATCCTTACAAATCCATGCACCAGTGTGCACAAGTGTCGTTGTGCTACTTGTTTGAGGAACTTGAAGATGATGTGGTAGGCGTCTCCATGCAGGGGGAGATTGACACCGCTACCTTGTCTTATTTCGCGACGAAAGCAGTGTCAGACATGTTGCTGTCGTTCGTCAATGCGCTAGAATGCACCCGCGCGAAGAAGTTGGCGCTTATGATGTCGACAAATCGTCTTGGGAGCTCGTCGCGAAAGAATTGCTGTGTCTGCAAAGGTAGACCGTCGTTCTTCGACAACTTTGCCAATTGTGCCGGCTGTAGCAAACCTGTTTGTAAGAAATGCCGCTGTAGTGAGACCGTTCTCACTCCGGACGCGAAGTCAAGTAACCATCTGAAGCGAGCTGACTTTTGCCGCGGATGTTTCACCAAGATGAACTTCCAAACCATTGATCAACTCCGGCCTGTACAGGACAATGCGAAGAACGAGGAGCAAATGGAGGTGAGCGTGATGGCAGCGAACGGTCCTTGATGTCCTTTGTCCTCAATATATCGACACGAGTGCAGGTTTTGAGCGTCAACAGTGAAGTCCGCGCATCCAATTTGTCTTCCATCGGGTGGGCTTCATCATCTAGCAATGAAGGTGAAGAAGTCGACATCGACAATGAAAGCGAGGGTCGTGACGTTCTCAATTCAAGCAGATTGAAGAGCACTCCGGTCGTGATCTACGAGAAGGCTCCAGTGAATATGACTCGTCGTAGTCGAAGCTCCACGACATCGACAACGTCGTCATACACCCACGACGACGAGGACTCGGTGCAACAACATCGGACGTCACTCATGGCCAAACTCCAGCAAATGTCGATCCAGGTTGAAGAAACACTACTTTTCACTCGAGAACAATCTGAAGTTGCGCGTTCCGTTCAAGAGCCCGTCGACTGCTTCAGGAGCAAACCAGTAGCTCCTCTAGTCTCTTGTCACTTTAATTGTGTCGTAGTCACTTCCTATCAATCAAAAACAGACTTGAGTGAACTTGATTGATGGATTGAGACAGCCTGCCACGACAAGTGTTGAATCGGTCATTCACAATTCTCCCATCAAGACACGATGACGTTCCCGAATCGTGCAAACTACGATCCAAGACAGAGGCGACGTGGTTTCAAGTGTGTTGCTAAGGCGACGAATGCGACTACGGTGGTGCAGAAGAAGTTTCGCTCGCAGGCAGTAGTCAAATGTGAAGGTATGCAACAAGAACTAACGACGATGTTGTCGTCGCTTTCTCAAGGTGAATCTGTACAGCCGATGCCCAGCAAGGAAGAGACGATGGTGTTCGTGGAGAGTAGTAGCAAACGGTTGTTTGAGGACAACGCGTTCCAAGGAAGCGAAAGTTTCCAGCGGATGCTTCTCTTCGCGAAGAACCCGGTAGTACAAGCTCAACCTGGTTCGGTCGACCCGCTCGCAGCGATGGTGGAGAAAATGCCGACCAATGCACACAGCTATCAAGGATTTGGCACGAGCAGCGACGGCTTCTCCACCAGCGACAGTAGTAGATCACAGTACATGGAGGCCGTGGCGCTGCAGAATATGGCGGACGCAGTTTTGCAAGTCGAAGACCCCTGTATCAAGGCTCGTTATGAGCAGACAGCACGTCATCTACACGCTTGGGGCAAGAGGAGAATGCAACAACAACAGCCACAGTCAAATGTGGGAAGAGGTGAGACTCTGCTGCCTTCACTCTCAATGTCGCTCTCTCAAGTGTCTCCGTACGCGTTGGAACTCGCAGCTCGCAGCAGTTTGCCCAAGAAACGCTCGAGTTTATCCAAGTTGTCGAAGAAACTCATGCACGAGTGGTTTGAGCACAACTTGCATCACCCGTATCCAACCGAAGAGGAGAAGGAGTGGCTAGCACATGAAGGAGGGATCACACTGGAACAAGTGAATAACTGGTTTATCAACACGCGCGGACGCAAGTGGAAGCCGATGTTGAACCGACTGATGGCCGAGAAGCAGGCCGGGAATTGTGCTTTGTACGACAAAATGGTCAAGAAGATCGAGGAACCATACCGTCAGGAGCAGTGATAGACTCGACCACTATTAATCTGCAATCAACAGCTCCATGTGATCATGTACTGCTCGATCCTAACCTGATGATCATTCACGCTTTGACCAGCCACAGCATTTTCCATAAACGCGGCCGAATACCAGTCGAATGGCGACGGATGGCCGCTGCTCCTCGTGTTGGGCCGTGTATGACAAGAACCGCGTGCTAGTTCTCGGTCAGTTCATCTCGGTGCTCATTGCATGTACCGGCGTGTTCTCTCAGCTGTTGAACGGCTCGTTCCAGGTGCGTCTTCATTCTACTAGTGGTTCAAGACGACGAGTCTGACGTTGCGACTACTGCAGATTCAGATTCCAGTGACGCAGAGTGCTGGCAATTATCTGCTGCTATGCATGTACTTAGTGGATCCCATCATGAGGTTCCGACACCAACGAGGCTACAAGCTCGAGATCCCGTGGTGGCAGTATCTCCTGTTGGCATTTGCTGATGTAGAAGGCAATTTTCTGGTGGTCTGTGCATACAAGTACACGTCCATCTCGAGCGTCATGCTGCTGGATTGCTTCACAATTCCAGTCGTGATGCTGCTGTCGACGATGTTTCTGAGAGCTAAGTACACGCGCTCGCACTTTGTGGCAGTGCTCTTCTGTCTTGTGGGGATCAGTGTGTTGGTGATCTCGGACGTGATTCGAGACCAGGAAACGATGCTCAAGACGTCGTGGGACGTCTCTGCGTTGTATGGAGACGTGCTCTGCTTGGTTGGTAGTGCTGTCTACGCCTGCTCGAATGTGGGGCAGGAGTACCTCGTCAAGAAAGAGAATCGTCGTGTGAGTAGCTGTCCGCGAGGTTTGCTGTGAACGTGCTAACTGGTCTATTGACTGCAGATGGAGTTTCTCGGCATGGTGGGGCTCTTCGGGTTCCTCATCAGCTCGATACAGGCAGCTTACTTCGAAGGAGATATCGTCCGCGCTGTGGACTGGTACGATTCGAGTAGTCGAGGTGTTGGTGGTGCCTAACTCATTCACGATGTGCAATTAGGACTTGGCCTAGCGCGCTGTGTCTACTTGGCTACATCGTCACTCTGTTCGTCATGTACACATCGACATCGGTGCGCTCGGCTGGCTCTACCATCAAGCTACTGATCACTAATGACTATGCAGATCTTCCTTACCACAGGCGATGCCGCTGTCTTCAACTTGTCGCTACTCACATCCGACTTCTTCGCAGTCGTGGCAGCCAAGTACCTGTTCAACGAGGAGCTCAGCAGTCTCTACTTCGTGGGTTTCTCCCTCATCATCGCAGGCGTGTCTGTCTACAACCGATCAGCTCCAGCTACTACAATTTCCAGCTGCAGTGACATCCAAGACGACTCCATCGACCGCCTGTTGCCTGCACCATAGACCACAGCACGGAGGAACCCAAGCTAAACGCCAACAAGACGAGAAATCTGGTTGAAAATGTAGTAAATGAAAAAACTTCAAGAGTCAAACCTGCTTGACCCTGTTTCCCGCTGCGTTTCTCGTCTCGTGTCTATTCCTCCTTCTTGACGTCCAGCGACTCGAGCGCCTTGGCGGCATCATCCCCCGCCGACGTGTCGGCAGCATCCGCGCCGTCCTCGAGCTTCTTGTTGTTGGCCTTTGCAGCGTCGTGCGCCTCCTTAAACTTTTGCGCGTTCTCCGCGTTGCCAAAACGCAGCGCAAAGACCTGCGTCTCCACGACGCCCTCGGCAAAGTCGTAGCAGCTAAAGACCCAGGCGCGGTCGCTTCCCATGTTCGGCGTCAGCTCCGTACGCGACTCCACGAGGTGGTTGATCAGGATCTTGTGCGTCTTCTCCTGACGCATGAGCATGCGCACCTTCTGGTGCTCCTTGTGCTTGAGGAAGCGCACGTCGCCCACGCCACGCTCGCACCACGACTTCTTGCCAGTTCCCTTGTCCAGCAGCGACTCACGGTAGCAGAAGGCCTTCGAACGCCTGAGAAAATGCGTAAAATACGCTTAGTACGCACAATTGGCGGTAAATAACGCTGAAATATACGCCATACGTACTGCTTAAAGATCACCTCTTCTTCCTCCTCGCCAGTCGTCACTTCCACCTCATCGAGCTTCACCACCGGCTCAAAGTAGGCCTGCGGCTCCTCCGACTCTGGGTCCTTAGCGGCGTCCGCCTCCTCGGCCTCCACCTTGGGCGTCGTCTCCTCCTTCTTCTCGACGTCGGACATGTTAGTTGGCTCGGATTCTTGAAATCTGGGGAAAAGCACGACTGGCAGCCAGCCGTCTTCCCGCAAGGTCGCGCGAAGGTCGCACCAACAAGTTTAAGCGCGCTGACATCACGCGCTTAAATAGCGACAGTGATGTGCACCACGCGAAAGATCGAGGTTGGATAAGTGGCTACACTTGATTGTGGTTGGCTGAAATGAACTCGACAAGCAATAGCATGGACCCAGGCCTGAAGCGCAAGGTGGCGGCTACTGCTGCGAAGCGCAAGAAGCAGCGCCGCGACAAGAGCGAGTTCGTTAGTGTGGAGGTGGGAATGCGCGAGTTCAAGAAGCGACTGGCGGCTACGGGTGGGAGTGATGCAGCTACTGCGACGAATCCAGTGGAAGACTTGACACTAGACATTAAGGCGATAAAGACTCGAGCTAAGGCGGGAGCTGCACGGAAGACGCCAGTGAAGAAAGTAACACCAGTGAAGAAGACTGTAGCAGATAGGAAGACACCAGTGAAAAGAACGACACGAAGAACGGCTGCGAAGATGACTCTGGCGGAAGTGAAAGCGCAATTGGAGCGAGAGCAGAAGGAGCGAGTGGAGTACCGTATCCAGACGCTGCAACGTGATACAAAACCGGCTACTGCGTCGTGCTCTTCTGTTATCGCTGTCTCTGCTACTTCTGTTACTACTGCTCCTACTGTTGCTTCACCTGCACAACAGGAAACGTCTGTGGCTGCTCATGATATGGAGGAGCACACTATTGGTGTGAACGAAGTAGTGTTAAAATCAGTTCCATCTGCTGTAATCGGCTCTCACGCTTCAAGGACACAAAAGGATGTATCAAGTTCACTCTCAACTGCCCCACTCTCCGTCGAAACCGATCCTGTCCCAGTTGAACTGCCATCTAGTCCGACTAAGAACGAGTTCATTGTTGATGACATGGAAGAAGATCTCATGTTTGCGATAGCACTTGAAGAAGTGGAACGGAAGCTTGCTACTCCTCAAAAGCCGTTTTATAGTGGAGATGTGACTACTACTAACACTAATTCGTTAACTTCAGCTAGCCTTCAGACGCCGGTTGCATCTCCAGTGCCAACAAAATCGTCGTCTGAAGAACCGCACGCGCAAATGCAACCCACACAGGTTGCTGTCACTGCTGAGCCACAGCAGTCAGTAGCAGTAATCGGAACCAAGCAAACTGAGCCGGTCATGGTGGTAGCACCTGATGTGTTGGAAGAAATGGAACGTTTGAAGCGAGAAAATGAAATTCTTAGGCGATCCAACGAGCTCCTCCAAGCTGCTGTGATGACACCAACACAGGCAGAGGCTCCTTCAGTAGGTGAACAATCAGCCCGTTCTCTTGAGAATACGAGTAATGACGGCAAAGCGGCATCATCAACGAATACTTCATCGGGTACTCCAGTAGCTAATTCAGCCTCTCGATATTTGGACTTGGCCAGGTGTGATAGTGACCAGGATATGAAAGAAATGGATGATCATATCCAGGAACTCGCCACAGGTATGCATTCTACTGAGAACCAAAGTGCACTTTCAGAACAACCACCCCAAGCTATTCAAGGGGACAAACCAGCTCTTCCTAGCAAAGAGAACAGTCCTGATGAACACCAAAACAAGCCTGAAGGTGAGAATGGTTTTACTACTAAACACCACTCAGAGCTTTCATCAGAGCTTCCACCTACTATCACACCGCAAGATCAAGTGCTGACAACTTCCAGTGGCATAGATGATCATTCTCTTGCTCAACTCATTGTAAGTGAGCAGGAAATTCAGCCTCCTAAAAAAGTTCAAGCATTCGAGCTCTCTTCATCGGAGGAGAATGTAGATTACTATGTTCATGTCAGAAGCGAGAGTGATAATGGAAATCAATCGAATGCTAGCATGTCTGATGCTGACGAGGAAGAGGGTGAAGAGGACGATCAAGAGGAAGAGGATACAATGGACGTTGACGGTCCGGCTTCGCGAACTTCAAGACGATCAAGAGGAAGAGGATACAATGGATGTTGACGGTCCGGTTTCGCGAACTTCAACAATTGACTGTGGAAACTACTCAGAGTACAAGTTTCACCAAGAGGATGATTTTCCTGTCGACGATGATGAATGCTTGGAAGGTAAAGGCGATAGCACGGCTACTGTCACGGAGGGGAAGGTTGACTACACACCAGCCTTATCGAATCCTGTGGATGTTGAACCTTGTCAGACTATGGCCATTAACGACCCTGCTACCCAGAACCCAGCTACCCCAGAAAACAGTGAGATTCTTGAGCGAACCACTGCTCCTAGTAACACAGATGACGAGGACGATGCAAGTGAAGATGAAGTGCCGATCGTAAACCGTATAAAACGACGAGAGGCAATAGCGCTTTCATCTTCATCATCATCGTCCGAGTCGGAAAGCGAAGAAGACGAAGAAGATGATACCCCCTCTAGCTCTAATGTACTGGAGGCAGCTCTGAAAGCGGCAGGGGGTGATACTAGCGGCAACAACAGAGCGAAGTTGTCAACTAACATCAGTGGTGCTGTTCGAAAGGGTGACTCAACAGCCAGTCAAAATTCAAAACCATCTCTATCCGCTGCTGCCTTGACCTCATCGCCTTCCATTCCAGCGAAAACTGTCTCGAAGAAGCGGAAGACCCCAGGTATTTCGTCAACTGCCATGAAGAAGCAACCGAGTGTGAAAAGCTCATTGTTGTGGCCATCACTAGACGAATTCTATGATTTTTTGCTCGACATGACGCCAAGAAATGTTCGCGGGTCCGAACACAAGAGGGGACATCTTCAACGATATGGTGGTGGAAAACTTCCAGCTCAGCATTCGTCCATTGAGGATTATTGTAGTATGCAGCTCGAGGCGATCATGGAAGAGCTAGTTGCATCCGTCAGCAACACGGCAGACAGAAGAGGGGGGGGAGGCTCAGGCCCAACGCGCCACCTGTCACTTGCTTCAGTATCGTCTTGTGGTATACAAGGGGCGTCTACGCCGTCGGTGGGGCTGAGTTTGGGCGCCATATTTTCTGAGAGTGGTTTTACCGGAAGCGCGTTCAGCAATAACGACTACATTCTCACGTTTGATGCCTCTGCACTAGGTAAGAAGGTTTCATCAGACCTCATGAGCGGCGATTTGGTACTAGTACGCTCTCCTCGCTGGAAGAACTACGAGATGTGTGTTTTTGGTGTGGTTCTGTGTGACTCCGTGGTTGCAGTGGGAGGAAAGAGCGGTTCTGGAGGCAAGGCTGGAGGATCGAATGACAGTGATCAGATTTGCGTACTCATTCGTGCTCAAAAGCGAGATCGAGATGATGCAGTCAAAAACTTTAACGTGCTGACAGAGCTGTGTCTATCAAATCAGCGGGTGCCCAATTGGAGATGGTCACTTCAGCAAGTGCACAATACAACCACTAGCGCCCGCGAGTTTCAGGCGATAAAGGCAATATCGTTTTTCCCTAACGATCTTAAACAAATACTACTACGCGGACAGCTAGTACCCTCTACCAAAACAGAGCAGGTATCTAAGAAACCTGTGGCATCGTCTTCGATACTTTCGCCACAGTTGCTGAAGTACCTGCACAAGCACTACAATGACTCGCAAGTGGAGGCAATCCTCGGATGTCTAGGCGAGGACAGCAGAGTCATTATTCAAGGACCGGTACGCTATCTTCACTTTTGTCTTGTGGCTGGCATAAACTGAACATGATTGTATTTTGTACGGCATCACAGCCAGGAACTGGCAAGACCAAGACAATTTTGGGTCTTCTTTCTGCTTTGCTGGATGGTGCTGGGTTGTCTACACTCCAGAAAACAAAGGGCACAGCGCGTATTCGAGTCGGAGCATCGCTCCAAAGTGCACGAACTTCGACAGTGTCTAAGACAGTTGCCGAAACCTCGATTCGTGTCCTTGTGGCAGCACCTAGTAATGCTGCTGTCGATGAATTGGTGGTACGCGTTCTCAGTGAAGGCTTATTTGATGGTGAAAAGGGCGAGTCCTATCGTCCACGTATTGTACGTGTCGGTCGACCAGAGAGTAGCCAGCAGCTATCGAGTTTGGCAGCAGCCCGGGAGGCCAGTGAAAGCAAGAAAAATCGCAAGAAAATGCGTAAATACGCTCGTGAGGTGGAAGAAGTCCTGCTTGAGAGTCTGGTCACGAAGCATCGAAGTACATTTACGACTGTGAAGCAGGCACGCCAGGCGATCATTAAGAACGCGCAGATCGTGTTTTGCACACTTAGCGGTGCAGGATCTGTGGCGATGTGTGAGTTCGCTCATGACTTTGATGCCTTGATCATCGACGAAGCTGCACAGGCTGTTGAGGCTAGCACACTTATCCCGTTCAAGTTCCGGCCGCATCGTGTTGTTCTTGTGGGAGACCACCGTCAGCTACCGGCGACAGTAATTTCAAAGAAGCTTGTGTCCATGGGATACGACCGGAGTTTGCAGCAGCGGCTTGTAGAGAATGGTTCACCGGTGTTGCTACTGAATCAGCAATATCGTATGCATCCTGAAATCGCCGAGTTCCCGTCGACCTACTTTTATGGTGGGCGGCTGGTGCAAGATGACAACATGAGCGAATGGACTGCGCAGGATTATCACCACGACCGCGCTTTCAAACCGTTAGTGTTCCTGGATGTACAGGGAGCTCAGAGCCAAGTTAGCGGTTCGACGTCCCTGCGAAACATGAGTGAGGTCGAGGCTGTGATCCAACTCGTACGGCGTCTGGTCACTAAATTCCCTGGCATCGAGTGGAAGAAACGTATTGGTGTCATCGCGCCGTACAAGCAGCAGATCTACGAAGTGCGCGGTGCAATCGGAAAGTTAGAGGCCGAGTTTGATCGTCGCTTGGGCATTGAGGTAAACACCGTGGACGGCTTCCAAGGTCGCGAAAAGGAGATCATCATCTACTCGTGCGTCCGTACCAGCCACGGCAGTCGCAGAAAGAAAAAGAGACAGAGCCACAACAGCGAAGAGGAGGAGGACGTCCTCGATGCTTTCTGGGCTGATGAGCGGCGTATGAACGTCGCTATCACTCGTGCCAAGAGCAGTCTATGGATCGTTGGGAATTCGACATTGCTGAGACAGAGTCGTGCATGGAGAGCTCTCATCCAGCACACGAAAGAGCATGACAAATACATCGGTGACGGCACCACTCTCTTTGTTGCTAGCTCCTCAACTCGGAAGCCCAATAAGGTATACAAGTCGGGCAAGAAGTCCGCAAACTAACAATCAAATAGAGACAACTTCAACACATGTATCCAAATCAGATGTAGCCATTTCATGACACTAACGCGAGGGAAATTAACGACATTATGTGAAATTGACATGCTAGCTGTCCCAGCAGCGTACGAAGCTCGACGTCGACGCGCTGAGTGGCCCGAGAGCGTGCGACAGGACCCGGAAGTGAAGGAATTAGATGAGGAAAATGGCGAGTGGGTCCTATGTCGTACCTGTGCCGAACACTATGAGCGGTAGGGACATATTATTCGCTTTTTAGACGAAAATGTGTCATTATATCTCATATTTCACTCGTTTCGATGCTGTAGGACGCGTAGAGGTCGCAAACCCAATGACCCCAAGGGTTTTAAGGTAAAAATGAACGGGAAATTCCAGGAGGCAGCATGGATGATGCATAAGAGCCGTGTGGTGGCTCATCGAGGGATCTCCGAGGTGACTACAGAGACACTGGAGGAGGAGGAGAGAAGGTTGGAGAGGAGACGCGAGATTGAGGCAGAATTCGAGGCACAACGGATTGTCCCCAAGAGACGGAGGATTTTTTGTAGTGAAGGGGGAGAAGGAGGTATGGAGGTTAATTGCAGGAATGAGCCAAGTGTTGTAGAGTTGGTTCACCTTCCGACGACGGGGTGGCGTTGTCCGGGTATCGTTCCGGATGCTTTCTATCGCGAACATGTGGAGCTGGTACATGCATTTGCAAAATACTTTGTGGGGTCGTATCGCGTCAACGTGGTGAGAGATCTTCGATCAGACAAGTGAGGTTTGATGCACAGTATTTTATCAGTTTTTATTTTAATGTGGTGCTTTTCGTCTGTGTAGAGTGATGCTCTTCTCGCATGACTGCGAGAATCAGATTGTGCACCGAGGACGACCGGGTCAACCAGATTCTTGTGAAAGGTGCTATTCTGTCTGGTTGCATAACAAGAGCTTTAAGCGGATTCTCAAGAAGATGGATCGCTATACACTTGTTGAAGACATCCTTCGCCACTCATGGAGGTACCAACGGCTTCATTTGCGCAGTAACTGCACTACGCCTAATTTGTTACTTGTGTTTATGTTGCTAACTGTACAGTCTGTCAGTCGAGGAGCTGTCAGTTCTGTCCAAGTTCAAGCACTCGAGTGACATGAACCTAAATCTTGAAGGGCGGAAGTTGAAGCAAGCGGCAATGGCAGCTGTACAGCATTTCAATGGTTCTGCAAAGAGCTCATCAGTGCGTAATGGAGGTGCAAGAATGAGTGCGATCAGTTCTCGAAACGAACGCTACGATCGAATGCAGCAGCCACTTTCAATGGAAGTGATGCTACAACTGCAATCACTCGATTCATCTATGCATGACGAAGGACCTACCACGGAAGCGTCTGAGACCTTGCAAAATCAAGTGGGAGGTATACAGCAGCCCGTCTCACCCAATGGTTATCTCACCCAGCAAAGAACATCAGCTACACATGCAGTTGGGCGCTTTGCTTCATCGAGAAATGAATAATCCATACAGACAATGTGGAACCATTACAAGCGGATAACCTTATCCACATAGTGGGCAACGCTCACATATCCAGCACACCCGAAGTTAACCACAATCGTTCATTTATAACCACAGTTCCCGTGACAAGACTTCGAGAATGGTGATGTATCAATGAGCCAAAATAACCCTTACTACGACTAAGTATCTCGCTACGCTGCAAGAAGTGCATCATGGTGAACCCGCGGAGCCATGAATCCTTTGCTTAAAGGCAGGTCATTCAAAAATACGCCACTTCGGTGGAGATTCGGCGCGGATTCAGGAATTTGCGAACCCCATCAAGCACCAGCGCTAGACTCACTTCACAATGGCAATTTTCGTCACAATTCTTCTGCTGATCGGTGTAGCAGTGGTGGGATTCGCTGTCAGACACTGGTTGAATGGGCGATTATCACCGCTGAAAGACCACTCGAAGAAAGATGAAGAGCTGAACCCTGATGGCGTCGAGATTGTTGTCCAGAAGACTCCTCATGAGCGTCGACTAAAGCTGGCACTACCTGATCTCTCCTCTATCCAGATCCACTCACCTGTCGTTCCAATGAAGTCGTCAATCCGAAGTGCATTGAAGGAGCTTCGCTCTCGCCAAATGGTTCAGAGTCTCTGCAGCAAATTTGAGTCTCGCATGAAGTTTTCTAGTGACATTGAAATAACCGCCAATGCTGCAAAGAATTCAACCGAGACAGTGCAGCTACTACAGCCGACTAGAGCTCGCCGACGAGATGTAAGAGATGCAACTGTGTCTCCCGTGCTGTTGGCTAGCGAAGTGGCGAAGGAGACCGAAGTCACAGCGAATGCTCGATCGAACAATTTGAACAAGTTCCTGCGCAGCTATGCGTCCAACTTGGACAACGCTATTTCCACCGAACGACGTATGGATATGGCGACTGATGCCATTTCTGCTGAACGACGTATTGTCATGAGCACTGACGCGGAAGATGACATTGAGCAACCAGTCCTGGCTCAGACAGAGGTGATCACAACGCCATCCAACGACGCATTTGCCGACAGCGGCGAGTCTGGTATGAAGCTAGAATTGGATTTGCAGACACTGCGACTGGAAGCCGAGTACTCGAACCAGTGCGATTCAGGTAGCGACGAGGAGGTTGCTGTGCTCGTGGATGCAACAGACTGTGGACCAGTAGTCGACGAGAGTTTCGGCGAGTCTGATGAAGGCAATAATATCGACGTGAAGCACGAAGCCTCTACAAAACCATCGAGGGCTTTCACCATCACGGACTGGAAAATCAGTGACATCACCAAGCTGAGCGACAGTAATCCCGAAAGCTGCTCTGATCCACCTGCAAAAGCAGCTCTCGATCTCTTCAAGCAGCAAGTGCCATCGAACCGTCGTGCACGCACCATCGCCACACTCAACTTCTAACTTATAAACTCGGTAGGCAACATAGCTGAATTACTAATGAATCATCAAGTTGCCTTTCACTTCAACTTTGCCACGAATCAACCTTACTGGAGGTGGTACAATGCACTGGTGTCAGGGAAAACATTTTGGAGGATGCAGTTCGAAGCGGGAACATGTCGTTTGCAACTGCAGCTCAAACCCATGGTATGTCGATAAGGTGTTTGGTATCACTGAGGAAAACGATTTCAAGAAGTTCATCGAGTATGTTCAAATCACAATGCCATCCTGTGATCATCTTAAGGGCAACAAGTGCATATATGGATCGACATGTTCGGAATCGTTTATATTCGTTAAAGATACTGCGCCATCTCAACCAATTCGCTTCTTGATGCGAGCTTGGTCATCCGGACACATGGTGATAATTAGAGGTTATCTTCCTAAGG
>PCFV01000319.1:0-33626 GCA_002812785.1 Phytophthora litchii | reverse complement strand
AAAGCTTGAAACGTAGAAGGTGGCGCTTCAGATCCGAGTAGCTTATCGATTACAGCAGATACGTATAAATCACTGGCTGTTGCTGGTCCTCGATGTCAATTTGGTTGGTTTAGCTCTCCTAGATGTGATAAATGAGATCGTTGGGCATTCCCCAACACTTGAATCCTAGAAAATGTGCAACGTAGCAGAGCCCTTCCGTCTCGATGCCGTCGTAGCCTTCGTTTCCCCATTCGCTTCCGATCAAATGGTGAACCGGAAAGAGCACACCTTGACGGTGAACATCAGCCTTTATGTACAACATTGTGCCACCCACTGCATCTAATGGAACGAACGTGTCTTGACCGCCATGGAACTGCTCCATGCGCTTGACACTTACATCTCCAGGAACGAAGTTGGTGTCCCGCATCGATCCACGCACCTTGCGACGCCCCACCCACGCATTAAGGTCGTACTCGTACCAGTCTTTACCGTTCTCTTTCGTCCGCACGCACATGGGCTCCACGATGTCGAGACCAGCTACAATGTTCATCAAATTCAAGATAGCAATCAGCACGTACTAGTAGTAGTACAACTTTGAGAACTCGAGTCGACACAAACTTACACTGAATCATCTTCTTTAATAGCTCAACTGGGACCTTGTGTACGTCCGCATCGAGCCAAACGATATGCTGATGCCAGAGCTCTATCGTCGCTAGCACTGCAAAGTTTCGATACCTCGCAATAACTCGACGGCGATTGAGCTGCACTTGATCAGCATGGCGATTTTCCCTCCAGACAACGTGTTGAGGTGCAAAATCATCTCGGAACAACACCGACAACCTCGAATACCATTGAATCTGCTGTTGCAAGTGCTTTTGCACGACTTAAAACTCCCTCATGGACGACGTGAGAACTGTCAAGGAGATTTTCTCCTTGGGGTAGTCAAAACTACCCACTAGCTCGAAGAAATCAGCTGCCGTTCGTCCTTCACCCCACGACTCGGCATCTTTCAGCACTACCACAACCAACACAGAGTTTTCTTCTTTATTGTCTACTACCTTTCTCTTCTCCAGTCGAAAGTGTCGACCAGGCAGCGAGTTCTCTCCATATTGCGGGAACATCTCATCCCTCATTGACACATTTTCATCACTCGTCACAGTCGTCGAGAACGTCACTTTCGCAACATCTCATCCCTCATTGACACATTTTTATCACTCGTCACAGTCGTCAAGAACGTCACTTTCGTGAACAACACCGACAACCTCGAATACCATTGAATCTGCTGTTGCAAGTGCTTTTGCACGACTTAAAACTCCCTCATGGACGACGTGAGAACTGTCAAGGAGATTTTCTCCTTGGGGTAGTCAAAACTACCCACTAGCTCGAAGAAATCAGCTGCCGTTCGTCCTTCACCCCACGACTCGGCATCTTTCAGCACTACCACAACCAACACAGAGTTTTCTTCTTTATTGTCTACTACCTTTCTCTTCTCCAGTCGAAAGTGTCGACCAGGCAGCGAGTTCTCTCCATATTGCGGGAACATCTCATCCCTCATTGACACATTTTCATCACTCGTCACAGTCGTCGAGAACGTCACTTTCGCGTTGAGAGGCGCTTGGAACGGCGTGGAAGGATGCAAAACACTGGTCACCACCACTTCTCGTTGACTGCAGACCAGCACAACAGTCAGAATCAATGCCATCGCCACCAAAATTCCATGTAGCAAAGCTCTGCGATCTCCTTTCGCCACCTCAAACTGCCAACGGAAGAACCGCCGACTGATAACTTCGAGCATCGAAGCAAATTCGAAAGTGACGGTAGTCTTGAGATATCTGAGGCTACATATTTGACCAATCAGAATTAGCACTTAACAACAATCGATGACCCGAGGTCCGTGCAACTTGTACCTACAATCGTCCTCCTTAATATTTTTTAGGTAGTATACCAGTCTTTTTAGGGTAAAATGTTTTGTAAAATGAGCAAAAACGTAGTTCAGTACCATTTTATAGCGTCTTTCGACCCAATTACCGCATTCTAACGGTCACAAGTAGCACCAATGCAAGCTCGTCGCTCGTCTTCTACCTCTTCTCCACGCGGTTTCTCCGCCTCTGTGCATCCTCGTGCTTCACCCACTCGCTCGCTGCATCGCCGAGCTGCTCGCCTTGTATTTGTGCTCGTACTGCTCCTTTTCCTCGAAAGTTGGTGGAGTTCTGGCCCCAACCACTTCCAAGAGCTCGAGCACGAGCAGGAACTGCAGTTTTATCCGCTTGAGTTGCTGCAAGACGTGGACGAGATTGACGACAGCGAGCGCATGCACCTCGCAATGTTGCACGAAGGCTGCTTGAAGCACCGCGAGAGTGTCATCACCTCGGATTTCGGCCGCAATGGCGACAAGGACAGTCAAGTGGGACGTTTCCAACAGGACGACAAGGATCTACGACAAAAGCTCGAGAAATGCCCCGATGTGGAAGTTTTCCTGCCTTCTGGGATCCGAGGAGATGGATATTGTGAAGATGCAATGGGCTACGTCAAGTGTAAGTAGCTGTAGAGTCTGAAAAAGTGGAAAGCTGACATTTTGTGTAGATCTGCAGGGTCGAGCGTTGCCTCGCTGGGTTTTGGACGTTGAGTTTGAAGACAAGAAGACGGGCAAGAAGTTGACGTACCACGATCTGTGTCCCAAGACGCCGTTGATCTTCATGAACCACTTCTGGGATGGACTACCCGACAGTCCGTCGTGGCCGGACACTAAGCCAGTGTATCTCATGCCGAACGTTGAGATGTATGAACTAGAAGCAGACCATTATTGGCGTGTAGATGTCGTGTTATGTAAGACGGCGATCTGTGCAAGACGAGTGCGGCTGTGGTATCAGCAGGAAGGCAATCCGAGGCGGACCAGAGTAATGTATACCAGACACACGACATCTGATGCAGCGCTGTATGCGAAGAGCCAACTTGGAGCGAGTGATGTGGCCAAGAACTTCTCGAACGTCCACTTTGTACACACAGCTGGCAAAAGGTTGGTGATTTCGATGTTACGAACAAAGCTGCGGAGATTGATTTTACTCGTTTTATGACTTGCAGTGTGTTCAAAGGGACGAACGCAGTGTTGGATTGCTGGTTGACCCGTCCAGACTTTCCGCCGTTGGACGTCTTCGTGGACCAGGACATCTACAACAGCTTCATGCGGAAGATTTACGACGATCAGATCAAAGCTCAGCCTCAACCCAAGAAGATCACGATTCACACGGGGCGTGTACCGAGCAGGATGTTCGGCAGGATGATGATCGAGGCAGCATATTTACTATGTACCAGCGTCTTAGAAGGCTACGGTCATTATATCAACCAGGCACGAGCGAATGCAGCGTTGATTGTAACAACAGACGCACCGCCGATGAATGAGCTGTTGTCGCCCGAGTCGGCGATCCTGGTTCCGCATCCAAGCACTGTCGTCGACAAACAGCTACTCGGTGGCAACTTCGATGGCGAACATGGTCTGCAAGGTGTCAAGGGTATGGCCACCCACGTGAAGGGTGGTGAGATCTGCAACGCTGTTGAACGCATTTTGGAGATGACGGCAGACGAGCGCCAAGCGATGGGAGAGCGCGCACGAAAGCAGTATGTGCTGGACACCCACTTCTTCGCAGCACGGATGAACGAGTTACGAGCTCTCGCACGGACAGGTAAAGTCTCATGGTATTAGCTCTAACACGATGGAAATGAATTGACCAGAACTGCACATGGTGAGATTTTGGAGAGGTGCACGTTTCAGTGATGACAATGTGCTCTGTCTCTCGGCGTCTAACACATCGCCGGCTGGTGCTCGATTACTCCATCGCCGCACATTTCGGCCGTCTTTGCGCGATAGACAGAGTAATCTCAGCTCGCGATCGTAGGTGTCTGTAAGCGACACAGAGATCAAGCTACGGATGGCGCACCAGACTGCAATGACTGACACGCCAATGTCGCCACTCGGCACAAGTGATGATCTACTCGCTGCACTCGACGAGATGCTCGCGTTTACACCGGGACCAGCGGCGACGGACCCACAACCACTCGATACAGGATTCCCCATTGCAGACGCGTTCGAACTCCCAGAAGTGCCGAACCCGTACGAGATGCAGATGCAAATGCCAGTGGAGAAACCAGTGACGACTGTGAAGCAGGAGCAGCAACAACCTCCAAGAGGAAAAGATGCTCGTGCAACGCCGTATCCGGCAAAACCACGTCGCCGCAAACGTCCGAAAGACGAGCTCGACTATCTACGTGCCAAGGTCGCCGACCTGGAGGAAGAACTTACCAATCTGAACCAGTCGGCAGGGAGATTATCTCCTATTAGTGATGACGACGAAGAGATGTTTGCACGATGGAAACAAGTTGCTGAGCGTCAAAAAGAAGAAGCTAACAGGACGGTGGTCGAGAACCTGAAGCTGCGCGCTATGCTGAAAGGACAACTCGAGATCGCCAAGCGCTTGGAAGCAGCAATTGCTGAGCATCAACAGGAGGCTGCCGCGCAGGCGTTCCCGTGGAATCCCGTTAATATGGAGTTCAATGTTGATGCAGAGGGAGATAACGATACGAGACGTCCTCGCGCGCCAAGTATCGCGGACGAATTGTTGTTCGCAGAGTTGAATGGGAGTCTTGAGGCACAGTATGCCCAGGTGGATGCAATGCTCGGAGCGAGTGGAATTGCTGATGTTATCCGTGAAATGCTCAACAATATTCAACTCAAACAGGACAGTTCGGGCATCTCTTTTGCGCTCAAGGAAGTTCGTCTACTGCCGTTCTCGATGCACTCTGTGGCTCGCGTTATGTGGTCGTTCCTGCTCTATGAAAGCAACAAAATGCCCGGCAGCATCCAGACTCGAGTCCTGAACAATGACCACTTGAACGCCACGATCGTCGACACATTGCAGCTCCCCAAGTCTCGTCACACACAAGCTTTCACTCGGCTTGCAGTGCGTCGATATTTCGAAGCGAACCGCATTGTGGTCGTTTGGAGTGGTTGTATGGAGATCGCAGGCTCTGTGTTCGTTCGTCTTCGAGAAAAGGGATTCAATACGGTGTCAGCATTCGACTTTACTGGTGGTAGCAAGGAGGTCTCACCACCAGGTTCCATCCTTCGTGTAGTGCTCGATGTCAAACCAGAGACCATTGAATTCAGCACTGGAGCCAATACCCAAGGACACATTGGAGAAATGACCGACTTGGTGCTTGGCACGTATCATCGCAACTTCGGAATGCTCAACCAAGTGATGGAAAACCTCCTACTCAACGACCTCATGGGCACATCAGCTTCTGCTAAGCTCGAGGACGTGTAGCCATGACAGAACAATACAGTGCTCTCTTTCAATCTTAAAGGATAATATCCTTCTATAACTAATATATAAACACACAATTTCCAACCACTACCGCCTTCATAACAACATAATCTATCGAAACCTAATGTCATTTGCAGCATACAATGTTTAAAACAAATTTTGAGCGTCTGGTATGACAGTTCACAACGGTTAACGGAGACCGTCAATTGTGATGCAGCCCCCGACTTCCGGCCTCGATGGGGGCGACCTGGACAAGGACCTTCTGGCTGCTCTAGACGAGATGCTTTCATACACGGATCAACCAGTTGAGACTGGATGCCACTTGGCCGATGCTTTCACCGACCACGAAGACAATTCGTTCCTGGAATTGGGAGATATCCCACCTGCTCTGTCAATTCACGAACAACAAACTCTCAATGCCCCACAACCATACCAAACAATAGAAACGAAAGCAACTACTTCTTCTACTCCTCAGGACCATCAGCGTAAGACTAAAGACGTTCGGACAATTCCGTACGCAAAGCCCAAAGCTCGACGTCGTAAGCGTCCGAAAAACGAATTGGATTATCTACGAGCTCAAGTGAAGGACCTCCAAGAAGAATTAGCCAAATTCTCAGCTGGCAATGACACTGAAGCAGGAACTGACCATGATGATGAATTGTTTACCCAGTGGAAGAAACTTGCAGATCGACAGAAGGCTGAAGCGGATCGCTCACTCGTGGAGAATCTCAAGTTGAGATCGATGCTGGAGGGACAGTTGAAGGTCGCCAGGACTCTAGAAGCAGCTATTCAACACCAACAAGAGGAGGCGGCGCAGTTGTTGTCGCTCCAACGTGTCAAGGCTGAGCTTAACGCTATTGAAGGAGGAAGACGAGAAAGAACCGCGAGTTTGTCGGACGATTTGATCTTTGCACAGCTCAACTTGGGCTTAGAAGCACAATATGCGGAATTTGATACAGTCATGAACAGAACGGGACTTGCGAAGGTGCTTCAGAACTCAAATGGCATCCAGACGCTGCACGGTGCAGACGGTATCGCCTTCCGTCATGAAGAAGCTCGACTATTGCCGTTTACTATGCCTGCAGTCCATCGTGCCATGTGGAGTTGTATGCGTTATGGTAAAGCAGAAGAGCTGTCAGGTCGCATCTGCACTCGTGTAGTGAACAATGACCATCTAAACGTTACGATTGTTGACAAGGTTCAGCTACCGAAGTCACGCAGTATCGGCACGTGCGCCAGGTTGGTAATGCGCCGCTACTTCGAGCAGAATCGCATCATTGTCGTGTGGAGCGGGTATGTGGAGATCACTGGTTCCTTGTTTGTCCGTCTGCGTGAAAAGGGCTACACGTCGGCCTCGGCCTTTGACTTCAGTAAAAATGCTGAAGTGACCACGAGCAGTACCAACAGCGCCATTCCAGGGTGTGCTTTTCGAATGGCACTCCAGATTAAACCTGAGATGGAGGAGTTCGAGTCGGAGCAGGAGGCAAAGGAACATGTCGGTGAAGTGACTAACCTTGTCATTGGCTCATACCACCGCAACTTTGGATTGATGTACCAGATCATCGAGAATCTGCTTTTCCGTGACTCTACTGGTGGAGAAGTGGACGAGCAAGAGCTAGCGCGCTTTGCAGCGTATTAACACTGGAACAGCGCTGTATCCCAGATACCGTGTGAATTGTCGTCCCAGGATTAGATGATCACGTGATGTTTCTACCATACATCACTGGAAAAGCTCATCTGGAAGGAATAACCTACCCGTCCATAGACTCGCTGTTCAAGCACAATACAAGTTGCCGCAAAAATGAACCACATCATGCATGTATCAAACTTAGAACTGTTGTTAGTGTGGCGATGCTTTTGACGAAGAAGCACTGGACTGAAAGTCATGTGGAGAATACTACCCGAGTCACCAAATATGCGATCTGACTCATGAACACGTGTCAAATCATTGCGAACCTGTATGCTGATGCAACACACTAGAGCATGTACGCGCGGTTGCATGATACGAGTGAAATTGGTGGAATTTTCATTCCTTCTTCACATACTGATGAACTCGCTGAACAAGGTGGTTAAGACATTGAGAATGCTTAGTTCATGGCAACTCATTCCTGGTGTGCTATCGTGACACATACTTTGGTGGGTCTACAACATCTTCGAGGGTCACTCGACCTGCTGTGCTCCCCTACACCACAAGTTTGGTCTGTCTTTTATTTCATCGAGAATATTCATCACGGTGAAGCGATGGAAGCACAAGTACGAGACGAGAGCGATCTACAGACCGTCTTGGATGCCATCACGAATCTGAACGAAGATCCTATCAATAATAGTGGTCGGTGCGTGACAACCGACATCAATTCTGAAGAATCGACTAGAGACGAATCATTGCCCACGTCTTCTTTCAAACGGCATTCATCTCGGGACACTAAAAGCATTCGTCCCACGCCGTACACTAAAACGAAGACGAGATGGCGCAAGCTTCCAAACAACGAGATCAAATACTTACAACATCAAGTCTCGGAACTGGAAATGCTGTTGACGACATTGCACCATTCGCCCAAGCAATCAAAGCTGCTACAGGAGAAGAAAATACCAATTCATGAAGAAGCTAACGTTGTCCCCTGGCAACTTTACGCGGAAATTAACAAGAGAGCCATGAAGGCTGCGTTCCTGGAGAACCGAAAGATACGAGCGATGCTAAAAGGCCAACTTCGCGTGGCGAAAGCTTATCAATGTGCAATTGATAAGCATGTACGTCTCGTGGCATGAAGACTCCCCTGGTTAAGTGGTATTGACACCAAACATGTACCAGACGAATTGATCTTTGCCTTATTGGAGGAAGAGAAGGAATATCAATTTGCTGCTACGGACGAAGTTCTGGAAGAAAGTGGCATTGCAGAAGTGAAACACGAATTTCTCTCGCAGATTCGTTTTCAACAGAGTTCTTTCCATCATGCCGAGGTACGAGTGCTTCCGTTCTCAGTGTCAGATGTATCTCGGGCAGTTCAGAATTGTTTGGTGCAAAGAGAGAAAGATGAGTCGTCAAAACATCCGAGATGCAGCAAACTTGTGCAATATGGTGATCACTTCAATGCCGTAACAGTGGACATGGTGCAAGTCCCCGGTAAATGCTCTGTGAAGGTTATAGCAAGACTTGTTCAGTGGTGTGTCGTCCAGCCAGAACGCACAGTGGTCATGTGGTCGGGTTTTATCGAGTATGACGGTAGCAGGCATGTGCGTCTATTGGAGAAGATTTGTGTATGCTGATTGGTAGATAGTACGCAGTAGTAGCCAATAGGGTAGTAGTAGTAGTACCATTGCAGACTGATTAATATGCGTGTGTCGAGCGGTAGAGTCGGATCTGGCTCTACCGCCCGCAAACGGGGGGAGGCAGTTTTCGTTTTCACGCTCCCTCTACCCAGCGGCATCCCCAGCCTTCCCTGCACATTGATAAAATTTGGGTTGAGCCGATTCGACTGAGGAAAACGTGCAATATCTCAAAGCAATACGGATCGATACTCCGGACAGTTGTTCACTTGACATCCGTGGAAAGCGAGCTCTATCTTGAAAGAGCGGGCGATATCGAGGAGATGACTGAAGTCATCACGAATGCATATTATCGCCATGCAGATATGGTGTACCAAGCGTTGTTGGCACAACTGACAGCAGCAAATTATTGACGACGGAGCCATTGTTGGCACTTCCATGCTCATTCATGACTTTGCATGGCACCATGGCATTCCAAAGGTTGGTCAAACACACAGTTTCGTTGTAAACCATGGCTTCCTTTTTGGTGTCATACGTGAAGCTTTGCGGTTTGGGTCGCAATCGGGAAACAATGATAGATGGATGTTAAGTGTGGTTCGGTACTACTACACACTTGATACAAGGGTATCATGGAGCAACGATTACTATGCCTCGTACTTTCCAACATATACGGCGCAAAATATTTAACAGACCTGACGATGGGGAATGATGACATAGCAGTGGCTACGATGGTAACCTCAATGATAGTATCATGAATGCTCTAGATATCGTTGGAGTGCGGAAAGTAATTTCTCGGTAACGATGAAGCAATAGCGTTTTGTAGTCATCACCGCACGGGTAGATCTCAAACCGTGAAGGGCCATCATACGGAGTTTAGGTGAAATTTCAAGTTTGCTAAACCATAACACATTCTACTAAAAAAAACAATCCTTGTAAGTCCCAGACTCATATTCGATCTCAAGTACAATAGGTTTGTGAAGTTAATACGCTTCTGTCTTGGTGCGATAAGTGTGCACTCGCCTTCTACACGGTTCAAGTCAAATACTACCACAACACAAGTGTACTTAATTGATTCTTTTATCTTCTCGATGCGGCTAAGGCGGCCAATTGTTCTCTTACTGCCATAACAACTCTCACGGAGTCGCGCTTGTAGCCGGATATGACAACATCCGCCATGTCTTCAATGTCTCTGAGGTTGATCTCAGGATCCACCGGTGTGAATCGTACAATGGTCCGTAGGATGCATCCTTGTGCACCTCCTGGTTGTCCTGGTCTAGTCTGTAAGACAAGTGGTTCGACAGAGAACCACAGCCGTTTGAGCAGTCGAATGTGTTTCGCTCCGTCGTATTCGTTAAAGCTTGACCAATTGATGACAGTTCGATCAGGTGTGACAACAGACCACAACAAGTGTCTGCCCTTGATTTCAGCCGGAAGTGCACCGGGAACTTCCACATTGTCCACTGTGACAGCCTGCGAGAAGCTATCCTGCATGAGGAATTTACGACAGTGTTGGGATGGCCCCACTCTCGATCCATGTCTTAAACTGTAACGCAGCGCGCGTACAACGTCAACCACAGGGAACGGAAGTACACGAACGTCGTTATGCTCGAAATATACCCCACCGGCGCCGTGTTGTAGCACTGGTTCCGAAAAATACGGGTGGTAGATCCGAGCGATTCCGCTCTCATCCAGCACTTTGTCTGTAGCAGCATACTGCAATTCTTTCTCTTCATCCAACAAAGCGAACACCAATTCGTCTGAAGCTGCTGCACTAGGTGGCCAGCACACCTTACGCGCTCGTAGTCGCATGTTTTCATCTAGTGCAGCTTGAAGAGACTTTGCCACTTGAAAGTTACTTGCTACCATGGCTTTGAGCCTCCGGTTCTCTGCCCATGCAGCCTTCATTTTCTTCTGGTGACTTTCTTCAGAGAGTTTCTGGAGCATTTCCACTTGGTTATCTCCAGAGTCTCCACTGCACAACAATTTCGGTCGACGATCAGAGCGACTCAGAGTTGCCACCAAATCCTCGAGTTCGACCACCTGAGCTCGCAGGTATTTGAGTTCATCGTTTGGACGCTTTCGCCAACGTGTTTTCGATCGAGTGTATGGGAACGGACGTCCACCTCGATCCGAGACATCGGTCGGAGAGTTTGTTTTAGGGTGGCCAAACAAACTCAACAAGAGTTCACTGTCACTTTCACTTGAATTGTCGTATTCCACAGGAGACGTGTACGTTGGAGAACGGGTAGACACGGAATCATCCGATTGATCCGTGAAATTCAACGCTGGACCGAGGGTAGTCATGGCAAAGCAGAAGTTTGCAAAGTGCCCAGCATTTTTTCGTTAACGCAGTGCCTGTGAGTCAGGGTGTGTGGTAGCAGCTGAGTACAGAGGTACAGAGAGCACTAGGATGGTGAGGACGTTTGCAATGCATTGGCACGTCTGCTGCAGCGTCAAACATAAGCGTGCAAAGTTTTTCTTACCAGACGAACGCTCCCTAATGACCTTATCCGTTTTAGAGGCTATCAATTCTCCGTCTAACTAGAAGGAATACAGGTGTCGAAGCTAGTATTTTATTGCTCGAATGCACTCGCAGAACGTAGTTGAGTGCACCTTTGGATGGTGTTCCAGCCATAGAGTCGTTAACCATTTGGATAGACGATTCTACTTTGTACTGGTTACGAGCACGCTCGACACGGAAAACCGACCAGCTGCACAATTTTCATCGCCTTGAGCCACAGGCATTCGCCCACCAAGAAACAGATTGCAATTGTCTGCTCGTAAGAGAGGTGTCCACGTGACACTTTCAAGTCGGTCAATATCGGAGACGGAGTTTTCTTTAGTGTAGCGTTGCTATCGAAAATCAGGGGTGTATTCTACCGTTAAGCTGTACGAGAGGGGTCTGAGCAATGATGAGGCTAGACTGTTGTTCTACTTGAGAGAACAACTCAACAGACACTTTTGCGGATTTGTCTTTCGTCTTAGTACGCAACGTAGCGTGGTGATTGCCTTCGTTGGCGATGTGCGACTAAGGCCATTCATTCCCTTTGACCAGGTCTGTCTGTGAAAGTATCAAGTGTCGCGAGGTGGTCGACTCGCGATGAAGCAGTTGCTAATTGCTGCGATGGTGGAAGCACACTACCATTTTTAGTAGAGCAACATGTGAATAGCTGCTCTTGACTGTCACAGGTGATCTCAGACGCATCCTCAGCAACGCAAACACGAATTTGTTTTGCGACAGAAGTTGCGCTGAGTCATCGGACTCCCTTCTCAAGCATTCGCACCTTCTTCCAGCATAGCATCGTTCGCGCCTTCTATACAGTTTCTATCGTTTTCCGTTTATTGTTTACCGTTTGTTTGTTGGCTGTTCTCCTCCACCTTCGCTGTGCAGTTTCAGAATTCTAGTCAATTTTTTCACCGTGTTCATGATCTTCTGGCCTCGTGTCACCAATGCCATGATATCAGAAGTTCAGCATTTACTTGAGTTATTACGTTGAATTGTATATGTACCTTGCGTCTGGAGCTTCTCGTTGACCTCCAGACTAGCACGCAATGCCTTTCTGTCGAGTTCAGTTCGTCTATCCGACAGTCCTAAGAGAATTGCTGCACAACATTATTGCTGTCGTATCGAAGCAATTTGCGAGTGGATTGACGAAGTCCGCATCTAAGATTGCAAGCTGTACAGATGTGCCATCGTTTCACTTACATACAGCATGAACTTGGTGATCTAGCAACGCGTGATGCACTGGCGTATCTTGATTCCAATACTTCGAAGTAAAGAAGTACCAATGGGACAAGTTCTGAAACCTACAACCAAAATTGTTTAGATTTCGGATTCTCTATGGCATAGTTTACCTGGATTTCATCTTGCAAGTTTGTTTTCCCAGCCCTGTCACACCACCAATTCTACTCAGTTTATTGTTCTGGAGTGAGGTCCGAGAACATCCGAATGCATGTCGTGGAAAACTTCGCATTGAATTCGAACAGCATAGTCGTGGACGATCGAAATTCTACGAATTGGGTTGTTGCCATGTTAACTTACGTTTGAGAAAATGGAGGAAATGGCCCACTCCATCCCGAATAACACCGTCTATCGGATGTGCATTTTGATGAGGTGCTTCTCGACCTCCAGCATGCATTCCACCACTTACACGGACCAAGCAAAGCAACAATGAACTTTATTGTGTTTTTATTTATCTGGACCAAGTTGCTCTCTAATCGTTGCTTCTGATCGAGAAGGTAGACCATTTCCTTATACTTGCTCGAAGAACGGTGGCGCAACGTCGAGATCAAATATTAATACCTGCAGTCTCAAGTGATCGAGCTAGAAAACGTTCTTGTTGTGCTGAGCCAATAAATCATACACCATCAAATTGACGATACTTACTAGGAGCTGACGCATCCAACACGTGAACACTTCAAGATCGGAGAGCTGATAGCTTTCAAACAATGCTAGCAGCCCAATTCCAAGTCACGATAGCTCTTCAAAATGCAAATGGCAAACATATTTAGTCAAGACACGAAAGATTTCGTGGTCGTGCAATATAGCAGCACCCAATGAGTTGGTCCTCGTTGCTAGATGAGAAGGAGGAGCATCAATATGTAGTGTTTGACAAAGTTCTAGCAGAAAGCGGGGATGCTTAGATCTACCACCCAATGTACACTCAGCAACAATTTCAGCGAGATTTGAATGGGACTTTGATATACGTTGTTGTTCGTTTGGCACCAGGCTCGGCATTGAACTGGTAGGCCTACCCAAAAAATGACCGACCCATTTATCAGTGCAACACCAGTACGATCTTAGAAGCGTGGTCGATCAGTTGGTGCGTTTATCGTCCGCTAAAGAATGCCATCACCTTGAAATGAAGTACGTTTTAGCAGGAAATTCTAAGTTGGGCAAGAAAGGAGAATGTATCATACAGATATGCTTCAATGGCGAAAAAACTAGACATCAAGCCACGCGCCTCAAACAGAATGCAAGCCCAAGAGAGCTCTATATTCTTGCTGCGTACCTTCGTATCTTTTGCCGTCTGGTGTAAATCGCCATCATCATGTCCAAAGTTGAGGATTCAAAGACTTTATGGCAAAAACGACCATGTAGAGCAAACAGGCTCTATACCTCGTAACGCGTTTACGGCATTTTGAGCTGCCTCGATCAGCAAAAATCAGATTTTTTACCAGCGCAGTATGGTTAGTAGCTCAAGTTGGGACGCAGCAGTGCATTCCGGATAAGGTCGACACCTGGGAAGTGTGGAGTTTGTTGACTCATTTCAACTGACGTCCTTACCGGCCATCAAAAATGCATACCAACGTTGACAACCTCCTGCTCATTCTGAAAACGACGATGTTTCCATCACTTACCTTCGTGAGTGACCCGCTTCGAGGGGGATATGATAGCGATATGACTACTTGTTCACCGATGTGCTCTTCACCTACAGACTCGGATAGATCAAGTGAGAACAACAGTGAAATTTTAGTAAGTCTGTTTGAACGGCCAGAACCAAGTAGCCCACCGACAAATGGAAGACACAATAGGGGAAAACGACCATTTCCATACACTCGATCAAAGACCCGATGGCGGAAGCGACCAAATGACGAGATGAAGTACTTGCGGTGTCAAGTGGGTGAGCTGGAGAATCTGATAGCAACATTGAACAATGGCTCAGCTTCGGGGAACGAGTATCAAGTACAAGTCTTACGGACACTCCGCGAAGAGAGTCACAGCAGTAAAATGAAAGCCGCGCTCAAGGAAAACCGTAAATTGCGTGCAATGGTAGCTAGTCACTTTCAAATTGCACAGTCTCTCCAAGCCGCTGTTGATGCGCAAGTAAGACTACAAGCTCAGAAAGTTGTATGGCCTACAAGTGCTTCGGCATCCAACGAGTTGATTTTCGCTTTACTCGACGAGGAGAAAGAACGACAGTACGCCATTCTGGACAACATTTTGGAGGAAAGCGGAATCTCACGGGTCTTTCATCCGTTGTACTCGAGTCTTCAACTTCATCAAACTGAAAATGGAGTTTCGTTCCAACACAACGAGGTGCGAGTGCTTCCGTTCGGTGTATTGGACGTTGCTCGGTCACTACGCCACTGCTTGAGCTATGGGTCGAGAGTTGGTCCACTGAAACATTGCCGTGAAATTCGGATGTACGATAGCTACTTTCACGCTGTCACAGTGGACAAAGTGGAGCTTCCAGAGTCTCAACCGGCCGAGGTTACTTCTAAAGTGCTACAATTGTGTGTCACTAAACCAGAGCATACAGTCGTCATGTGGTCGGGATACGTAGAGTATAAAGGCTCGAGATTCATCCGGTTGCTGGAGAAGACTTGGATCGTCATGGAGTCAATTCCGTTGAAGAAGGTCGGTATGTTCACGATGGGAGGAAGAGCTCATGGAACGTTGATGCGAGTTGTGGTTCGGTTAGCTCCTGTGGAGACCGAATTTGATCTACAGAAGAGCGAGGACATCGAGGAGATGGCAAATGTCGTTGTCAGCACATACCAACGTAACGGGCAACGGATGTTCCAGGCAATGCTAGAGCAGATGAGAGACACCTTGTGAAGCGCCTTACATAGTAGACGAAACCATGCATTCAGTTGTTGTCAGGTTGATGGTTATCGTGCAAACACCATAGTCTTTTCTATCTGCGCGCTCCATCTCAGTACGAGCGTTTGTAGTCAACAAGTGAAGGTGTTATGACCAATTTGAAACGAGGTCACCTGGATCCGCGAAATGCGAGTAACTACATGTAACTCAACATTACACTGGACATGAACACTATGCTCTGTATCCTCCTCCATTGTTGACTCAGCTTTTACGAGTCCTCCGTCACCAAAGTATCGGTAGACATTTGTGTAATGATTGGCAGTGAACAAAGCAGTGCCATTTAGCTTGGGCTTTGTTTCGTGTCGTCTCTCGTGAGGTCCGAACACCTGGCACACTGATATTTGAGCTCCCTCGTACCGAAGTGATCAATCTCGTGAATTATCCATGAAAGAGCCTTACGACCGAGAAGGACGACCATTTCCATACACTCGGTCAGCTACGCGATGGCGGAAGCGTCCGAATGATGAGTTGAAATATCTACGTGCTCAAGTGATCGAGCTGGAAGGATTGATAGCAGCATTGAGTCATTCATCGACGAGACCGAAATTACTCAAAGAAGCACAAACACCTCAAGGTGGTCGTGGCCATCAAGCTGAAATGTTACGAAAACTCTATGAAGAAAGTCACGCCAATAAGTTGCAAGCTGCACTGGAAGAGAATCTCAGACTGCGCTCCAAGGTAGAAAATCAATATCACTTGGCACGAGCTCTCCAGGCTGCAATTGACGTGCAAGTTCGACTGAGAGTGTATAAAGTGTCGTGGCCAACCACTGCTGGAGCGTCGAACGAGCTCATTTTCGCCTTGTTGGATGATGAGAAGGAGCGTCAATATGCTGCACTTGACAGGGTTCTAGAAGAAAGTGGAATGGCTCGAATCTCACATCCGTCCTACTCGAGTCTTCAACTCCACACAACTGAAAGTGAAATTTCATTCCAGCACAATGAGGTGCGGATGCTTCCATTCCCTGTGCCGGCTGTAGCTCAATCATTGCGGCACGCCTTGAGTTTTGGGTCGAGAGTTGGTTCGACAAAACACTGTCGCGATATTCGGATGTACGATGGTTATTTCCATGCTGTCACTGCTGACAGCGTTAACATTCCTGAAGCTGAGCCTGCTGAAGTCACGTCGAGAGTGCTTCAATTGTGTGTCGCTCAACCAGAACGAACTGTCGTGACGTGGTCGGGATACGTTGAGTACAAAGGGTCGAGGTTTATCCGCTTGTTGGAGAAAACATGGGTCGTCCTGGAGTCCATTCCATTGGAAAGACTCGGTATGCTTGCTGTTGAAGGGAGAACTCATGGCACGTTAATGCGGGTTGTTGTTCAGTTGACCCCTCCAGAGAGCGAATTGGATCTGCATACAATTAAGGATGTCACGGAAATGACAAATATCGTCGTCAACACATATCGACGTCATGGCCAACGAATGTACCAAGCGATGCTAGAGCAGTTGAGCGTACCTTGCGGAAGACAGTTTGAATAACTACTACTTAAAGTAATTGAGTCTTTGCCATTACTCTCGTTGTTTGAAAAGGATCATCTTGGCAACTAAGTACAAAATGACTCGGGTGTTGAGGACACCACAAATTGCATTGTGAGAATGTTTGGCCTTGCTGACATGAGTGTAGTCGCAGACACTTCTAGGATGAGGTGTGATAAAACCACTACTCCACATTCGGTCTGTAGACACCGAAAATCGACATGACTTCCTCATTGAAGCATTATTATCTGTAAGTGCATCTACGAGACGCTTTTGATTGCTGTGTTTACAAGGACGTTGAGACCCCTTACGAAAACGATATCTACAGTGAGGCATTTTCATTTCCATACAGAATTGGTGAAGGCATTTGCAGACAATTTTGCCATTGTGGTCGTTCAAGACATTCATGGAGGACATTTCACATATTTCGCGGACAGACACTCAACTATGTTTCTGAAGTCTTTCGCATGATCGCACGTGGAGGCCGAAGCAAGTGTTACATGTACCTTTGGATCATACACACGATCATCTGACTTCAAGGAGATAACGAAAAGATTGGTAGCCTTCAACGCAACAGGTCCCTGGAGTTAAGTTCTTATGCGGGTTATCTTATGCATACAAATTCAATTGGGGTAGTATGTCAATTTCATGTCGAAAAGAGACTCAATCATCAATATGCCAGCAATTTTAGGCTCAATTGTCTCTGTGTTTACCATTTACCTGAGCATTTTTCGGTTCCCAAACATGTTTCGTATTCTTTTGAAAATCATTCCTTGCTTGTCGATTGTTAATAGGTAAACTCTATTGTTTGCATGGATGGTATTCGTGTAAAAGCAAAAGCGACACATGCAAGTGTTATTGAGTTCTTCGTACCACTTCGTCAATGCCACAAGAGTTCGAGTTGACTCAACATTGCCTACCAGCTCATTTGGTAGAGGTGGTCGTAGAGAAAAAGGCATCAAAAGATCGGTCTCTCCGTGCTACCGATGCTTGTGGCTGGTAGGCTCTCCATAACTCCGTCTCGATCTCGCTAGTTCGTCTACGCACTTGACATGTTGTCGTGTTGACATGGTAGAAGTCTCACTTGGAAAACCCGTACGACCAACAAAAACCGGGAGAACTCGTGTTCATCCATCCATTGGAAGGCCCAATGCTAAATGTATTATCTCGGTCAAAGGAAGCGCTACGTCTTATCCGGTTGGTGTATGTAGCCGTGTAGCCGACAATGTACCGAACATGTTCATGTAGCGGCACTGGTGAAAAGGATTTGCTCATCTGTGGGCACTCAAGATGTTTGTAGCCGTATGCGTGGACCTCTATGCAGTATTACCACCAAATGTGCTTGCGGGCAATGTCTGTTTGCCCCGATGTCTGTTCATGGAGCACATGGGATTTTTTTAATCAACACGAAGATGTCGATACTCAACACGAAGAGCGACACATGGTGTGAACTTCTGTATGCTTTCGGCTTGAACGACTTTGCCTTTACACCTCGTATGTATATGTCGACGAAATCAATATGATCCGCGCAACCTGCATGCTCCAGTTGACGAACCGGAAGTGATATACTTGCTCATTCTCAAATTCACTGGGCCGTGATGAATTCCCTTCAAGGACTCTGGAACCTTCATGATGAACAACTCGCCTGGAACGGTTGTGACGAAGCAATTGGAACACCAACTTACGCTTCGGCTAGCGACTCGGATGGATCAAAAAGTGAGAGTGACGGTGATCTGTTGAGTTTGTTCGAGCAACCGGAGCCCAACTACTCTAAGAAGGAACGAATCGACAGAGGAGGTCGTCCATTTCCGTATACCCGGTCGAAGACGCGGTGGCGCAAGCGTCCAAATGACGAGATCAAGTACCTGAGGTGGCAAATCGTCGAGCTCGAAAAAGTGAAAGCTGAATTGAGCAAGACTGATGTAACTCCGACTGCGGGAGGTGGCAAGCAAACGGAGGCCCTCAGGAAGTTTCGTGAAGAAAATCACAGCAAAATTCTGAACGCTGCATTGGCGGAGAACAGAAAGCTACAAGCGATGGTGGAAGCTCGTTTCCAAGTGACGAAGGCTCTACAGACTGCGATTGACGAGGATGTAAGGCTGAGAGCGCAGAAAGTGTATTGCCCTGATGGAGCGATGGCGTCAAATGATTTGGTATTCGCCTTCTTGGATGAAGAACGAGAACACCAGCATGCTGCAATCAGCAAGATTATGGTATAGCGGTTCTTCACGCATCTCCACGAAACAATGACCAAGATTGAGTCGTAGTAGAAATTGAAATACCAACACTAATTGAACCCTTGCTTTTACCATCAACACTTTGCAACTTTCGTTCGAGTTCGTCGCCTTCAACAAATTAGGAGTGATAGACCACAAGTATCGTTTGTTGAATAGGAAAACACTTCAAGGAAAATGCAAATATCGATACAATAGGCACATGTGGGGGAATATTGACTGTGCACTAATGCATGGTTTTCACGTCAGCTTCAGTAGTTTCGAATCGACGTGGAACTTTCACTCGTAAATCAAACCGCTCTCTTACTGCACCAATGCGGCGGGGATGCGCGTAAGCGAAGGCCTGGCCCAACTCGTCAGGTAAATGTGATCACCGAAACGAGATGCGCCAGAAACAATAGGAGTCTGACCCTGCGAAGCCTCGTACACATGACGAATGTCACCGGCCTCCAAGTCCACCGATGCGAAAACTCCGAGACGGTGTACAAAGATCACCGTCATCCACGTGGGTAGCAATGACAGAAGCTTCCGCATTTTCACACTCTCCTTAATGTAGTGGAATATACTTCCATCGTTGCGGGACACCAGTCCCACCATCAACACTTCCGTCTCATTCTCGCCAGCTCCAACCTTCTCAATCGAAATGTTGTCAGGTTCGCCCGGCAAGAAGGCAAAGTCTTGGATCTTTTTCGTCTTGAAGTCAAACCGCACGATCTTGTTCTGGAACATAATTCCGATCAACAAACCAGACTGATCCTTGTCCAACGTCAAACCATTCGGGAATCCTAAGCTGCCTGCCACCACATTCACTCTCTCATTTCTCGGGTCAAAGTGCAGCAAATAACCCGTTGGCATCCGTTCAAGGAACTCCATCACTACTCGGTTGCGCTGAAAGCGACGTGTAGATTCCGTCACGTACACTTCTCCCGTCTCCTGTACCACAGCGATGCCGTTCAAGAAGTTGACATGTTCCTCTCCAACTCGACTGAATAGCAACGTGCGCTTGCCATTGGCTTCAAACAACAACAAGCCCTTGTACGCATCGGCAACCAGCAACACCTGATCTCCCGCAAACGTTTTAGCATCTGGAATTCTCTTGAGGAACTTGGCGAACGGCTTTGCAGGTGCAAACACGAGGCCCAGTGGCCGTCCACATGTTGGTTCCATGTCTAGTGAGCCGCACTCGGGCACATCGCGTCCAGTTCTGGAAAAGTTGCGAAGCTCGTCAGCTGCCGTGCCAAAGCTCGCGAGGCGACCATCCGCCAGTCCGACGTATGCCACTCCGTCCTGACTCACAGCCAAATCTTCAGCACTCAACGCTTGGCCGAGGAAGAGACTCTCGGCCAGTGGAGCGTTGAACAACTCAGTGTTACTGACGAGTGCCTTGGTCTCGTTGTATCTGGTTTCTTGCTGACTGGTGCGCAGATCATAGGCGTAGTCCAGTGGCTGAGGCTCCGCTTCGCCTGGATATTGATCCAAGGCTGAGGACAGAAGCATCACAAAGAAACATGCTGCGAGCAGCTCGCGAGACAAGAAGTTGCGTAAAGCCAGCATCGTAGGGCCACGGATACTTTGCGAATGACGTCAGGGGGAGAAACGGTCGGTACACAATATTATGTGAAACTGATGATTACGACGTACCCAACGGAGACCATGATCGGATCAGCTTTTGTTGGTCATGTGCATCGGTGGTTTACCTGGTTGATGTTCTCTGTCTGTGTCCAAGGAGTAGTCTAGCATGAGGTTTTCCACTACTTGGTAGAGCAGACCGAAGTTTCGATTGTATGTACCGATGACGAGGTCAGTCATCTCGCCGATGTGGTGCTTGTGCTCTTCGTCAAAGCTGAATTGCATGATCGGTGTCACGCGGACTACGTTTTGGAGTGTGGTGCCAGGAACTTTGCGAACGCAACCGCTCTTCTTGAACTGATAGGGCTCTAACACTGCCCAACCTTTCTCTTCGAGGCGAATGAACATGGAACCTTCAATCTCGACGTACGCTGTCCAGACGACGACAGTGCGAGACACCTCGGGGAATACACGATGAACGAGCCTCGCTGTGACTTCGACTTGACGAGCGTTTGGAAGATGTAAGTTGACAACGGTAGTAGCTTGTAGGTGGTTGTCACCTGCCCAGAGTTTCCGACAGCGCGCCATCGGACGTCCCGCATCGCCGTGACTCAGCACGTTATGCAAAGCACGAGCCACGTTTGAAACAGGAAATGGCAGTCGACGTATATCGTGATGATGAAAAGATACACCTTCAGCATTTTGCTGTGCTCGAATGCTAGAATTTAATCCACAGTTCACAATCGTCACGGCGCTGGTTTCCAGTACTTTATCCACCGAAGCGTACTGATCCACTAAATTCTCTTCAAGCAAAGCGAACAGCAACTCATCGGACATATTCGTGGCCTGAGGTAGTCCTTATTCACCTGTGAACCAACGTTTTTCCTGACTCGCCTTCTTCCAGTGCTGATCAATCGCATTTTCCAAAGCACGTGCCACACGGAGCTGTCCTTCCAGAATGGTTCGAAGTTTCAGATTCTCCTTCAATGCCGCATTAGCTTGTGTATTTTGTCGAGATGCTATTTCTTGCCAAGTTTCGTCGTTATCAAGTTTCAATGTCCCGATCGACGACAGGATGCCAGTGTCTGGTTGACGCAGTATAATCAATTCTTCCTCGACTGTAGTCGTAAGTATTCGAGCTCATGACTCGGTCGTTTTCGCCATCGACCTTGGCGTTTCGAGTATGGCGTCGACCGCACACTCTTAGCTCCTTTTAGCGTAGTGCAAGCCTCCATGTACGTGCTGCTGACGTCTGGCCTTTCGCGGCAAATTGTTTGTGATACCTGGATTCTGAACACCGTATGGAGGTCTTATGCCGTGGGATCAGCTCACACTTGAGTTAAGCCCTCGTAATAACACTCAGTGAATACTCACTGAATTTCAACGGACTTTGTGAGGAATCAACAAAAGAAGTGACTGTAACAATGCGGTATGCTGTCGTAATAACTGCATGAGCTAACTAGCAAAATTACTCCTACACTTGTTGTGCGGAAGTGAATTTATAATAATCACTATGGGTCTGTCACCGCCTACTTTGCTGCACCTTAACGACGGTCTCGGTCACGGTGGCGCTCACGGCTCCGACTACGGCTGCGGTCACGGTCTCGATCATAGTAGTCGCTGTCAGGGCGATGGGGGCGGTAAGATCTGCTGCGGTCTGAGCGGCTATGATGATGGGCTCCGCTGCGGTAGTGTTCGTTCCGCTCGCGATATCCGCTGCGCTCACCTCGTTGACGCGAACTGCGGTGCTGATCGCTGTTCTTCACGTCTCCATTTGCAGCCGCCGCAGCTGCCATCTCTTCATGATGACGCTTCTTGGATTGGTACTCGTGTGTGGACGACACGCAGAACTTCGGCAGTCGGCAGACTGTGGCGGAAACAATCAGCAGTCAGTCTATGCTATTCTAACAAGGTAAGAATAGGTAGCTTACTCCCGCGGCTTGCATGTTTGCACACGCCAGAAGTAGTCATGATCCATGGCATCCACGGCTGTAATCCGCTTTGCTGGATCCAGCTGCAACAGCTTCTCTAGTAAATCGACTGCGTGAGGCGGGAAACTGCACAATCAACACACAGTCAGTTCATGTTCACAAAATCACATCACCTGCAACAGAGTATTTACTTTTTGAATCGCTCACGTAATGGGCAGACGTATTTATCATCCATCTGAAAACTCTCCGCTCCTGGTAATTTAAAGAATCCGGGCCATGTTTCCTCAGTCGGTATGCCGCGAAGTCCAAATATCATTTGGAGCTGCATGACATTTGCATGTGCAACAAGTTAGTGCATCACCTGATCTGCATTGAAAATGACATGATCACCAACCTGCTCGATCTCTGTCTTGCCCTGCAATATAGGTTTGCCTAATAGCAGCTCACCGAAGATGCAACCAATCGACCAGATATCCACCGAGAAATCGTACGATGTTGAGCCCATGAGCAGCTCTGGTGGTCGGTACCAAAGTGTGACGACCTTATTTGTATACCTTCCTGCTTTGGCGTTCACTTCGTTCCAGAACCGCGACAATCCAAAATCGCCCACCTTGAGCATGCCTTGGTTATTCAGCAGTAAGTTGGATGCCTTAATATCTCGATGAATGATCTTATTGCGATGCATGAACGCGATGCCTGTTAGTAGTTGCCGCATGTAGCATTGGATCTGCGTGCGAGTAAACTTGACACGACGGTGGTTCAGCAATCCCGAGAGATCATGTTCCATGTACTCGAAAGCGAAATAGAGTGGCGGTCTCTTGCCTTCTTTAGGTGGAGCTGCAGCGTATGAAGCGTGAATACGCACGTTTTGGTAAAATATACCATCCATTCATGAGAAGGCAAGTCAACGTACCACTAGATGAAACAATCTCCTTCAACTCCAAGATATTCGGGTGCTTCAGGTATTTCAGGATCTTCATCTCACGAATGGAAGTCACAGGAAACTACAAATATATGTTAATAAGACGATTAAACCACAGCAAAGTATGCCCACATACCCCGTTCTTCTCAACATCAGGTCTCAGTTTCTTCAGGGCCACAATATCCTTCGTCACTTTATGCTGACACTTGAACACCTCACTACACAACGTAATGAGCACGAATCTTACATTCAACTGAAAACCAACGTACCCATACGTCCCGGATCCGACCTTGTCAATGATACTATAGTTGTCAATTTCTCCAATGTAAAACCTCGGCTTCTTGGTCGGAGCTTCTCTCACTGCTTCTGTCGCCATAATCTCCCGTTCTCTCACTGCACTTCTCATCGAGGCAATCACCGACGACTCTGTCATTGTCTCTCTCTCATCATCTCCATCATCTCCGTCACTTTCCTGTGTCTTGACTGCATTCTCCAAGGCTCCAGACAAATCGACAGCAATTTTAGACGTAGGAGGAGAATAGGGAGGTGGTGGAGGAGGTGGAGGCGTCCCTAATGGACTCGCTACAGGTGGAGAAGGTGGTGGAGGAGGCGTAGGGAAGCTCTGAGGCTCCATAGGTTCGTCCGCACTCTCTACGCTGCGTGTGTCATCGTCATTTTCCTCCAATGGACGGTACTTGGGCGGCGTACAGGATGGAGGAGGCGGCGCTGGCGGATCTTCGGGACACGGAGGAAGAGGAGACGAGAAACTCGAGCTCTGAGCGCTCTTGGGGCGTGGATTCACGTCTGGAGCGAGCGAGAGGACAGGGGGCGTGCGTGTCGTTCGACGGGCCTTGGTTTTCGAGGGTTTCTTGGGGTTCGTACACGCGGAAGAGGCTGGAGAAGGAGGTGGAGGAGACGCTTCCGCCATGCTCGCGACTACTTGTGGTTTGCGCAACATAAGAGTGCGGCTGCAACGTAAGATTTATGTTGCTGGCGCTCCTTGTGTACGTTGACATGTTTAATTTACCGCTTAGTAAGGGAGTATATTGATGAAACGGTATTATTTTTCCGTTTATGTCACAAAGTCTAGCAACGAAAAGTTTACCTGGATGGTAAAGGATAAGATTCGAGTCACGATCGGGATGTTGATGGCAGCGAAAAGCTTGCGCCAATTGTTATCAATTGTTTTGAACGACCGCGTTGCTTTAAAGGAGAAGATGTTAGCAAGCTAAAACTTGATTTTTTCTACCACTTTCTAAGCAGATAGATGGCTACATATTCAGAATAGAGATTTTTATATGTAATGTACATGTAGGAGTGTTATGAGCCAAAAACTTACAACTATCATGAATCGACTCCCATCGAGTTGTTGCGTACGTTGGGCACACTCCAACAGCAACTCTGACTGTGTCTTAGCGTCTTGTAAACAAAAAAGTCTGATCCCAGTTGATCGGAAGTTATTAAGTCTGTCAAAAACTTTCCATAAAGCGTCTACAGCAAGATTCAGTTGATGACTTCCGCACCAGCTCACAGAAATGTTTCCACCACCAGCAAGTTCGAAAGATCAAGATATTTAATCCTTGACGACATCCTAACATCGTTGCGGCCACATCACTTGTTTTCTCAATAAGTTTTTGCTACGCAGAGGGTCCACATCGTTTCTCCAGGGTTGTTATAACAAGATCAGAATAGTTTGATGAGTTGTGAGCGAGATCTCCCATTGCAATTGCGAGTAAATGGTAATCGTGGATATGACGAGCAAACTCGAAGGATACATGAACGTCAAAAATCCCTCAGCCCCATGCGTGGCGCCGTCGACCATTATGGCATACCCCCACACTCTACTCAATGTCTTCACGTCGAAATGCCTCACAGTATACATCGCGTCTCAGCTGTCTTATTGTCTTGTGGGCTTGATGTAGGTCGTAAGCCAAGTTCTAGCTCGTACTTTGCTAACCATTTTTGCTGGAGCTCAGGTTGTTTAAGCCGTGTCTGCCGCAGAGCCGAATTCACATCGCTATCTCGCCGCGGTGGGGGCTGACTTTCTTTTTATCTACTTTGTTCTCTTCGGCATGCATTGTACAATGGTCGGTGAGGCCGTGTACAGCTTAATGGTGGCATGAGCAGCTCCTTCAGCGTTGCTAGGATAGCTCTTTCAGCGTACCCACAGAATAAACTGTTGGTGACTCCGGCGTGTTTGGCTCTAGAGCACATGGCTCTGTTGCCGTACAGCACCGTTTGGTTCGGAGCCACATCCAGTACTTGTGAATAAGCTTCAATAGCTCCAGTATAGTTCTTCTCGTTGAAGTAGTCGTTGCCAATAAGTTTCAATTCCACCCACAGTGGGTCTTCATTCTCGTCTCTATCATCGAGATAGTTGTGCTGCAGAATCTGTTCCAACGAAGGTGGTGGTAGTATCGATACTGGATCCAGTTCCGCCTTCTCTTGAGCCTTGTCAGTCTTCATTACCCTTGTTGAACTTGATTTTGACGCTTGTGTTGGTCACTCGTCTCGGGTGCGAGGGCGATGGGGAGCGAGTCACGTGCTCCTTCTGGAAGGCCACGAACTTGACCTGCTCCGGGTGTACCATGCTCATGAGCTTTGTCTTCTCTTGTAAGCTGGGCGTTGTAAGAGCTCTGTATTTTATGAGGGACAAATGTGGCAACTATAGCCAGTGGTTAACGTTGGTCAGAAACGACTGGAGACGTTGCTGAATACTTTAGTAGTAGATCTCTGGCGATTCTTCACTTTCGCGTGATGGAACGCATTGACGCGTTAATGTTGTTGATGGATCTGAACATGAACACTTCGTCCGCGTCGTTGGATGGAAGTGCTGGACACGTGAATGCAGGAGACATGACTCCACATCAACGACAGAGTGAGTGAAGCGAGAGCTTTCTTCTAGTATTTGTATTGACAATCATGTGAACAGGTATCGAGTTCTATCTCTATGTGTTCCTAGGTGTTGTGGTGGCACTGGCGGGAGGCTCCTTGATGTTGTACTGCGTCCATCAACGTCGACTACGGCAGTTTGTACACGACGACAACGCCTACAACAACATGCAGAGGCATCTACTTGAGGATAGTGTTGTCCAAGATGGACAGACAGAATGGCAATGTTCGGTGTGCTATCACGAGAACCACCCGGCAAAACGAGAATGCCTCATGTGCGGCACACCTGAAGGTACGAGTGGATACGTTCTCCTTTTCTTTCTTGTGTTTATTTGTTGTTGTCCTGTGTGCAGTTATCTCACAAGGAGTGGCCTTATCGGCTCCGAATGCAAAACAAACGAGAAAGTCGTTCCAGTTCTTAACAAGCGAGTCAACAGAATCACAGGCGGCGCTTGCTGCACGGAACCGCTCGTTTCACGTTCGTAGACTGAATGAGATGAACCTGAATCAAAGGCAACGGGGTGCACGACGACGTCACTTATGGCAACGTGAGAGAACTACCGATGGTCAGTTTCGCTGGGTCCGAGTTGGTCATTGTCAGCCGTCTCGGATCAGCCAGTTCGCGTTGAATATTCGTGCCAGTTTGCCTGCTGCTGCAGCCTCGCTTCTGCCAGGCACTGCTCCTGAAAACGAGCGATTGTCAGCGCCTGCTGTCTATACATTCGACGAGGAATCTCACGGTCCTCTGAGCTCGCTTTCTCTTAGCAACATGGACGACTTGGGTGTGGAAACGGAACTGACTATGGTAAAGTCCGCGGATGCTGATGGGGCGTACTCTCCTGCCATCCGAAAGAATGTCCGCGGGTCTCGTAGTCCAGTCAACTGTGAGGACAATCTCACAGCATCAGCGGCAAGCACGGATGATGGACTGATAGCACAGCAGTCGGTTGGCTACGTGAGGCACGTAAATGAGCATGGCCAATCCGAATGGGTTCCTGTTGACGCACTTGTTCACGAGCGCGCAACCGTAACTACGATCGACATTGACGAATTCCCTCGCGCCACGAGCTACATCGACTTCGAATCCGTAGCTGCTCTCCCTTTCAAGACAAAAGTGCGGTGGTTCCTGAAAGAGCTAGGTAAAATCGCAGTGCCATGGAACGAAGGGCATTTACTCCTCAAGATCCGTCGCGAGGCCGTACTCAGCGAGTCAATGCACTTACTTATGCTGGTTCCAGCCTCGGATCTCCGACAGCGCTTGCGAATCGAGTTCATCGACGAACCGGGGTTAGACGCCGGTGGTTTGTTGCGTGAGTGGGCTCTGCTTCTCTGTGAGCAGCTCTTTGACGAGAGTTATGGCTTGTTTCAACGAACGCACGCTGATCAGTCAGGCTACTGGATAAACCCGAACTCGCGCGAGATTCATCGTGATCACTTACCTTGCTTTCAGTTCGTTGGACGGTTGTTGGCGAAATGCCTTCTGGAAGGACAACTCTTGACGGTGCACCTTGCGTTGCCGTTGCTCAAGCACTTACTTGGTGTGCCAATCTCGTTCTCCGACCTTGAGTTCCTTGATGCAGAACTCCACCGCCACGCACTCTGGCTACGCGATAATGAGGGTGCCGAAGCTCTCGCCCTCGACTTCACAGCGCAGCGCAAGGGAAATGATGGTTCGATCATCACGGAGGAGCTTAAACCAGGCGGCAAAGACATACCTGTGACGGATGCCAACAAAGAGGAGTACCTGACACTGGTGCTCAAGCACAAAATGTTCGGTGGTGTGCGGGAACAACTGGAGGCGCTGCTTCAAGGTTTGTACGACGTGTTGCCTCGTTCCCTTTTGACTGTTTTCGATTATCAGGAACTGGAATTGCTTTTGTGTGGTGTACCGTCAATCGACGTCACCGACTGGGAATCACACACTGACATCCGCTACACGCGCGCCGAGCAGGGAGTCAACAAGCCAGCCAATACAGAGCGCCAGGTCGTACAATGGTTCTGGAGTGCGGTGCGTGCATTTTCTCAAGAAGAACGAGCACGTCTCCTGCAGTTCGTCACCGGCACCTCTCGCGTACCAGCTGAAGGTTTCCGAGCATTATTCAGTCACGACGGCCGTATCCGTCGCTTTGGTCTGCAGCTAGTGCCTATCAGCGCTCCACCCGCTGGACTCTACCCAAAAGCTCACACATGCTTCAACCGCCTCGACCTGCCAGTCTACCGCTCTTACGAAGAGCTCGTGACGTACCTCACTCTTGTTATCAACATGGAAATCACAGGATTCACCATGCAGTAGTAACCAGCACAACAAAAAGTCACAGCCTCGAGAGGTGAACGTACATGTATCGATATATCTATAAGATGCGTCTCCGTTGCTTAGTTGTTGACCGAGAACTTGTGGCCGCACTTCTTACACTCGTAGAACACCGTCTGTCCTTCATCCGCTGAGCGAAGCTGCAACGTGTAGTAGTCCATCTCCGGGTTGCCACACTTAGGACACGTCTCCTCCACCGTGGCACGGGCCGGACCCGTGACCTCGCTCATGACCTTCTCAGCGTCCAGCCACTTGGGTGCCGGTTTGTTCTCGCTACGAGTCACGACAGTAAGCGATGGTAGGTCTGCACAAGCGACAATGTTGGTTAGAATGTGGCAATGGGCATTGGAGACGGAAGGACGCACCTTCGTAGCGACAACGATATTCGCAGGCGGAGCATACGATGCTGTTGGTGTCCGGGTGATCTAGGATCGTGCCGCAGTGCGGGCAGAAGGCTGGGCCCGTGGAGGTGGCGCTCGAGGCGAAGAACTCGGTCGACATGACCACAAATGTGTCAATGGTTGCCGTTCAGCCAATTATCCTGGTTGGTTCAGTTTATGTAACATTTGTGTATTGTGGAACGATAGACAATTATTGCTAAATGGAAACAAAATCCATTATTGTGCAACTTCGATGACTAGGGCAAGATAAGACTTTGTTTTCTTAGCTTGTTGTTATTTCTCGATTTCTTGCTCACCAATTTCTTGAGAGGCATCTTGCAAACACGAGCAAAGGCGTGGATGAAGTGACAGCGGCGAATCCATTCGAGGCTAGTCAAAGGCTCGTCGTAGTATTCGTGATCTTCGCCGCTTTTGTACCACCGATCAAAGTCCTGTCGTGGTTTATCCTCGTAAACTCGCCGCAGGAAGCAGTGCATCGGTCTCTTCGGACACAAATCTCCGACCACGTAGGTGCCAGGATTAAGTGGGCAGTCGTTAAGTACTAGCACCATGTTGATCGAGCTCGTAAGTTTGTTCCCCGCGAAGGCATTACAGGCGAAAGGTGCATTCTTCATCATTAGAAAATCCAAAACCCGCTTGATGCCAGCATTCGCCACACCTCCCTTTGTCTCTTCGACACCCGCCTAATAATCTAATCCAGATTTTAGCAGCCAGCTAGGACAAAGCGATACCTTCTCCATGACACGCGTTTTGCGTGCCCTTCCACGTTGAGAACATCATCTAGCAACACTCTCCGTCGTGCATACGCGATAGTGCTTTAACGTATGCTACATACTACTCGTAACAACCGTTACTAACCGTTATCACTAATATTCAAGATTTCCCCTCTAATTAGTTATCAAACTTTCCTAAAGAAAGGCGTGCGATTTTTGCACAACTTTTTTTCGGGTTTTGCGCAAATGTATATACTGACACAAAAAGGCAGCAGAGTTCCTCGGTTTTCAATATTGAGATCAAGTGACACGAGTTTCCTCGGTGACCTTGAGTGATGAAAACCGAGGAAACTCGTGTTGAAATTTGATCTTCGAAAACAAGTAATAGTATCGACAAAGTATGGACACGTTTCGCCAAGAATCAAAGGAAATGTACTATTGCTAAATTTCTCAAAGATATACTGAATGATATAATGAACACTAGTATTAACAAAATACAAATCCGGAAAGAATCTTCGATTTCTGGAATCCGAAGAAGGAAGACGTGAGCCCACGGACGTTGAAGATATTAATGCAGTCTTTCACGATTCGTCCACCAGGAATGCGGATGCAGTCCCTCTTGTAAAGAGCAAATGTCCCAGGGACACTTGTATCACTAGCGATGCCGTACCATCCCAAGAAAGACAAATCAAGCACAGAAAACGTTATCTTACATTAAGCGACTTGATTTCAAAGATGGAAAAACTCGTTGCAATGAGGAATCTTGCAATGATCGTGATGTCATTTATTCTGCTCTCTGTGGATTACGGGATTGGCAAGATGGCCTATACAGACCGATTTATCCCGACGTGGTTGTGGGGTAGAATCGATAATTTCGTGAAAGAGAAAGTGCTTATTCAGTTTACGTGTTCACCAGGAAGGTTTGTATGGATCTGCAACACGTGGTGATTTTGGTGGTGTTGCTCGAGTTCTGGGGCTCAATGTGCGTACTGTACGCAGTCATTTCGACAACGTATACACAGTGCACAAATTTGGTAGACAGTCATTACACGATTTAGGAGACCTAGCCGACAAATTCATCTTGTGGTCACGGAAATCGGGGGAATTATTTTGGTTTGTTCAAAGATATAGATTGGCTGAACTATGGATTTTGGGAATTATGATACCTATAGATAGGGCTAACAGGCTACGTGAGGAAGTGCGACGACATCTCGAACCCCCTGAGAGTTGGTCGGGTAGATCAGACCCTGAAGGTCTGAAGAAATTAATGACGTTTGTCAACTGGACAGAGCGTTTCTGTTTTGTTTCAATTTTTATTTTACTTTGGATATAGTGGCACGAACTTTATTCGGGCTAAGTTACATAGGGTAGAGACTATTGTATTTGCTGATAAAAGTCTGCGTGGAGTGAGGACTCTGGACCAATTCTCAACAAATTAATAAGAGCTGGTGTTTCTGAACTAGAGCCTAGAGATGGAGGGATGGTACACACAGAATTGTTTTTAGCAGACTCAACGCTAATTACTGATAGTCGTAACCTGTCACAGTCTGCCTATGGGAATCCCCTCACTGGTGTTCTTCCTTGAAACCGAGAGCATTCCAACAATGTCAACTGCTGGAATGCGTGGAAAAGGGGGGCGGACCTTTTTCTAACAGACATACAGAATGGAACTCTTGTACAAGATGAGAAACCGGTAAAGATAATAGTATAGACCATGCAAACGAATCTGGGAACCAGAACGGCAGCAACAGCGGGGATATGCCCGCTGTTAACGATCTCAGCGATTTCCCCTCCCTTGATAGTCAAATCCACTCTTTGCAGTTAGTTTCACCTCCAACCCCAAATACAGCTCTCCAGCGTCGTGTGTACAGTGAGAATGAGAAACCTCAAGTTTTGTCTTGGCATTTGCCAATGGCAGCAGTGCATCTCGGACATCATTGCATTTCAGACGAGAAGCCAGATTGCACTAAGCGAACAGTGCGCCGATGATTACAATAACTATCCTCACGAAGATGAGACAGCGTCAATAACCCAGATACGCCACTATTCGGAGTTTGTATTCTTCTAGAAAAGGACTCTCAGTCCCGTAAAAACGATTTCGTGCTATTAAATCTATGACTAATGCATGGGGGATGCTTCACATCACGCATTTCTCTGTAGTTATGGCTTCCACTAACCAGCCTATCATCTCTTCAGTAAAAGAGGAGGAAGAATTAAGCGCTCTACTTTTGCCTAAATTAGTTGGTGCTGTAGCTACCAGTAAAAGAGGAGGAAGAATTAAGCGCCCTACTTTTGCCTAAATTAGTTGGTGTTGTAGCTACAAATGAATCACAGACCAATCAAATGATTGTTGTACGTGGCCACACTGAATCGGGGACGTTTGGAGGCCGTTAGAATCAATGATCGGTGCTGACGCTACTAGGTAGGACGGAGTTTCTCTTGTAAGCTACGGTTTCATTCTACAATAGGCGTTTCATTTTGGATTGTGTGCAGTTGGACACTGCGTCTACTAGTTGTTTACAGTTACGAAACGCTCCAACTATATATGAATGTACATTCTCTATCGGTGTGGCCGCACGCGCCCCGTTGAGAATGAGCCTTAAGATTGCAACTGTTTAAAAAATAAACGGATTTGTTCATTTCTACTTTTTATCCTATCATAATCAGTTATAATATATTGCTTAGTTTTGTGTCATAGTGTGTTGCTATCGGGAAGCTAGTCAGTATGATGGTTTTGTGTCGTTGTCAACAACTACTGATAGTTAGTTATAACTTGGCTGCAAATGTGTTAGCAGGGGTTTCAAAGTTGCAAATGATTAAGATGTTTTCTACCAATAATGAGTCAAATCTTTTTACTCCTAACGACGTTTTTATTAACTTGGAAACAAACTAATGATTAGATCACCAAATCGCACTCCCACTTATTGGTGGTGCTCAGAATACCCCATCGACGATTCTCGCTCTGCGCAACAAGTCGTTGCCATAGCTCGTATTCGCTATCTAGTACCGCTAGCTTTCGCTGTTGGTGCAACAAGTCATAGGGGTTGGCCGTGTTTCCGTCAATTTTCGCCGACCAATACCGCCAGTTTTCGCCGTCTGTCGAGCAAGAAGTTAATATCGTTTGGGTTGTCAACCAGTACTGCTAGTTCTCGCTGGCAGTACATCTTTCGTGGCATTCGTATCTGCTACTATGTGTGTGTAAAATTCTTTCGGGTTTGTTGGAAACGAGATAGCACAGCGTTCTTGCGTACGCATGACATCACTGCAACTAAAGTGTGGTCACACAACTTATTGAGGGTTACCGGTTTGGTATCGGCTGTTGACCGTGAACCGGTTAGCCCGAACCGGTCCAATCCGAACCCACGCCGATTACGCCACCGCCGATTACGCCACCGCCGATTACGCCACTGTCGATTACGCCACCTGTGGGTACAAGATTGTAGGTACAAGATGGGCATCGACGTGGCGCTCTCTGATTGGCTGAAGTAACTCAGTATCCAGTAAAGAATCAAGTAGTGTGTATCTAGTAGGTCTAGAGTAGCGAGAAGGCTAGCGAGCTAAAGACCTCAATCAATCACTTTCGAATCTTCGTTCTGCCCCTCAAGTGGTTTCCAGTCTCCGCTCCGGTCTCGCCCAGAGTGCTGCCCTCCCTCCGCTCCGTCAAGCTTAGGGTGTCAAGATCCATACCTTCCATCACAACTGTTCTGCAAAAGCGGGATATGGATGAATATCGTCAATTATCCGATCATACTTGATTTTACTATTGATTATATTGACCAATCACATCAATTTATTTATTACTAACCAATCAAATGCACAATATAATTGCTTTTGACCAATCATTACGCAGGAGGTTAGGTAGGTCCTCTACACCAGCGATTTTGGCGTATCGGGTCGGATGGACATCGAAAATATGTATATTGCCATTCAAACCCCTTGTATAATACATATCACTTGCATATTTGCATCCTATCCGACGAATCCGACCAGGATGGGCTTAGACGAG